>PVKA01024407.1:0-34247 GCA_004027165.1 Ctenomys sociabilis | reverse complement strand
CCAGCTCTTAACATGTGCACCAACATCACCAAGTCCTTATGGCGCTGCTCTAGTTTGCTGGGAAATGAGCTTCTGTTGCCCTCCTGAAGGACCTGGGAGGAGCCATGAACTCCAGAAGAAACTTCTGAAAGTCCGTCTTCAATGCAGAGTACAGGGGTGAAAAGGAAAAGTAGCAGTCACTCATGGAAAGGAGTTTCCATTTGAATTGGGGGAAGCAGACATAAAACTAGCTCGAATTTATCCAGAAGGAGAGATGTACAAGAATGAATAATGAAAACTGGCCCTTCTTGAGCTCTGCACTACACAGCAGACCAGAAATGCTCATCCCACAACTACCTTAGATGGCTCACCTTAACAAGCCCATTTTGCAGATGTGGAAACCTAAGAGTAGAAACATGCAGTCTTTCCCTCAAAGACTCATCAATGTTAAATGACAACCAAGTGTCACCCCAAACCCATCTAACCAGAATCTTTACTCTTATTACCTCCCCGTACTAGTTCCTTGAGTCACTCGAGATGCAAAGTCCACAGAGATGGAACTTGTGCTCTCAACTTGGAAAATAAGTGTCCGAGATAGATCAGTTTTCACGCTGTGTTCACTTTAGTTAATGTGAGAAGTGCCATGATTGTTATTGGTGTGTGTCTGACCAAAGTCAGAGAAATAGGAATGCAAAAGCGAAAGAGGGATAGGAAGACATGAAAGGTCCCTCTAGGGCACCCCTTTCCTGCACACAGCCCTCGCAGGGATGCCATGTGACTGTCAATTCACGTTAGTGTCAGAGAGGACAACAATCTGAAAGCTTTGCCCGGCTAGATCTCAAAAAGAAAAACACTACCCCAGCCCCATTTTTAACTTCCCCTAAAGCTTTAAGCAAGCTTAAGACCATGAGCTTTGAGGGAACAAAGTGGGGCCCATCTGTTCATGCAGGAATTTGCCAGACCAAAGTAAAAGGTCGATTTGGCTCTGACGATAGCATAGCATTTAGATGACCCTAAATACCTCCCAACTGAACAAGCCAAAAATAACTTTACATTACTGTGAATCATGATTCCAAAGGAGAAAAAATGTCAGGAATCCTCTTTAAAACAAATCATGACTGCACTGCTACTAATGAAATAACATAATGGGTCTGTCTCTTTGGAATATGCTTGTTCTAAAGACTACATAAAAATAATATTTTTTTTAATATTTTATTTATTTACTTGGTAAAGGGTCTTGCTACACTGCTCAGACTCATAGTGGATCCTCCTGTCTCAGCCTTCCCAGCATTGGGATTACAGGTGTGCACCACCATGCTGTTCTGAGTCCTGTCTGGCACAAACCCAAGGTTCCTGGGCCAGCACAGCATGCAGTACTGGGGATCGAACCTGACATGTCTAAGTGCTTGCCAGGCTATCTCCACAACCCCATAACTATTTTATTAGAGGAGGAAAGCAGAATACCTTTGCTTTCAAAGATTTTATTTATTTTATTGTAAGACATATAGAAAAAACTTGCATATTTTGAAAAAGATAGAAAATGGTAATAAAATGGATATTTTCCTTATTAAGAAATATGTTCATAAATATGTTTTATCAAATGTTAAAATGGTTATTTTGCAAATAATAAATAGAGCAAAGCTGTGACATACAAGGGTCAACTCAGAATACTGGAAGTTTTTATGTAACATGTTTTATAAAAATTCAGTCCTTAAAAACTTGGCATTTTGCCCTTCAGGGTATGAATATTCAGGCTTTTAAAATATTTTCACAATGGCTCTACAATCTCAAAAATAACAAAACATAAAATGTGGTTTGACTAAGTAGAATCTGATGAGAATAATATTCCCCAAATTTAAAAAAAAAAATTATTAGACACATAAGCAAAGATAGTTTTTGAACCTATACGCGGTACACACACTGGTTCTCAACCCTACAAATCCCTGTGGGGACTAAACAAAAATTATAAGTTAAGCTTTAGTTTCCAGCACGGTCCATCATTTCTTTTCACAGTTTGATGGAGCAATCACAGTTGTGACCACAACAAGCTGAGCTCCACAAGTCCGAGCTCCAGGAAACAACGAATGCAGGATGCTCTCCTCCTCAGCGTAAGCCCCGGGAAAGTACTCCTACACCTCCTTATGACCCAGTGGCCTCCGATGTACACAGAAGACCAGTAGGCAAAATTTCAATGATGAAATTTCTCTAGGCATTCTTTCCTAAGCTCCAATTCTTTACTATCCAGGGGAGAGAGCAAACTCTTATGAACACTCAATAGGTCTGGTAACGAACCCTGGGTGTCCAAGTAGCAGGGTCAGGTGTCTTCCTATAAATAAATACTGACTCTGTGAACATCTCTCACTTCCCATGCATTCTGGTGCCCACAAGGCTGACGTGTTAGTTCCTGGCTGCAGTGGAGGAAGCCACATCTAACAATACTTAGGTATCCAATCTAATATAGATTACTGATACCAGTGGCCTCTGACAATGCCCGTGAGAGGACATCTGGGAGGAGCCGGATGCCTACAGCACAGAGAGGTCGTGGCAGGATTTGGACTTCAGCTTGAAGGCCATGTTCTTGTTGTTTTTGGCCACGATCTTGCCCCAGAAGCGCCTGGCTTTCCTGGGGATGCTCTCCCTCCGTTTCTGGTAGGCCAGCCGCCGCTCATTCTTCTCCTTGCTGTCCCGACGAAGGCGGACCTGCCGCACGATGCCTTCAAACAGCTCCTTCACATTGTGCTGCACAGCAGCTGAGGTCTCAATGAACTTGCAGTCAAACACAACAGCACACGCTCGCCCTTCTGGTGAGGGAAAGGACAGAAGAGAGTCAGAGGGGATGCAGAGGGTAATTTCAGGGCACACTCAGCCATGTTAGATGACTACTGTTTAAAACTGCACTGGGGCAACTCTAGCCTAGTGAGCTATGCCTCCTACAGAGAAGCCCACCAGGACACACACCCTGCCAGGGCACGAAGCTCACAGGAGAGCTCCTGGAAGCAAGAGAGACAGACTTCAGGTCTGGTGCAGCCTAAATGCCCTGTGTGAGGGTCCAATGTCTTCAGACACAGTACTACCAATTACAACAGCAAAGCAATACCTTTAATTCCATTGATTACAGACTTAGTATGGGCCAAGGACTAAGCCAAGTTCTTTCTTTCCGCTGTTCATAACAATGTTGGAAAATAAATTATGACCTCCCATTTAGGCAGACGAGGAAAATAGGGAGGTCTTTTAACAACTTGGGCCGTCCACCCAGCCTATATGTGATGGTGAAGCCATACCTATTTAATTCTCAAACCAGACTCTCCTGACTCAGTTTCCTCAATAAGGAACTAAAATTCTATTACTTGGATTTCCCCTCTTTAAAGAGGAAAAAAAGCTATGATATTTTGAGGAAAAAAAAAAAACTAGGATTTTATCAAATTATTCAAGCTTTCCTAGGAGAGTCTTAATTTCAAATACATCTTTGTGTCCAAGAAGCGACTGCCATAGACAGTCATGCCCCAGCAGCAGGACATTCCCAACTAGTTGAGTACACCGTCTCAACTGTGTTTCTTTTCTCCTGAGCAGGGCCTGGCAGTACTGTATTTTATTTTTCCAGTTCTACCAGGGACAATATCTATATTAGGCCAATAAAATCCCCAAGGCCCTTAAATCACTTCGGGGCCCACTCAGCAAATAGGAATTAAGTATGACAAAAATATTTGAATACCATGTGACTGATGACATAACTGAAATGCAAGGCATGAGGGAAGGGCACAGTAGGAGAGTGCTATACTTTCAAAGTTTAGAGGGACCAATACTAGCTGGAGTCAAAAAACCCTTCCCATAATCCCCCTAATAAATCCCTGAGTGTGATCTCTTCCCTAAAGAATTCAAGGAAAGAATTATGGGAAAGCTCCCAGGAAACCCTTGGGAGCTAGGAGACTGGAATCCCACAAAAACCAGATGGATAAAGCAGGGAGACCAGGCTGATAGCAGTGTTAGACAGGCCACATACAGCTCCATGTAGCACTTCAACAAGGCCCTGGTTCCAGTCTCACAAGAAGAGCTCTTGTGTGAAGGCAAGAGCACATGACCCCGGGATGGTTTCCATGGTGGGGCACCAACCCTCTTACCTGACACAGACACTTCCCGGCACCGCACCAGGTCGCTTTTGTTGCCAACCAAAATTATAGGAATGTCTTCTGTCTGCCGAGCCCTGCGGAGCTGGATCCGCAGCTCCGACGCCTTCTCAAAGCTCGCCCGGTCGGTGATGGAGTAGACAATCAGGTAGGCATCTCCAACCTGCATGCAGTGCTCCTGTAGCCACTCATTCTCCCCCTGCAGAGACAGGAAGACCTTCCATGAGCTCAGGTCAGCCAGGAAACGAGGTGGGCAGAAAGCAAGAAAGCCACCTTGAACTCCCCGCAACCTGGAATGCATGGTCTTCATGCCTACGAATATCTGAGGGCTGGAAAGATTGCTAGTCTGCATCGCATTCATGCCCAAATTTGTTTCTTTGCAATTTCCTCTACAGCTTGAATTGAAAAATTACATAGCTACTCTGCCAAACAGCGTTTCTATCTAAGCTACCCCAAAAGGGGTCTCTTCTGACTTTCTAAAACCTTCCTTTTGCCTTTCTCAAGGGATAAAATTAAGAATCCTTTGTGTGAACAGGAGAGTTCTCAATAAACAGAAGGTCTAGTATATATGCTCAGACATCCAAAAGCAAATGTTGGAGACTAGTGTTGAGAATGTCAACTCCATACACGATGGTTTTATGTAGCTGAAAATACCATTCGTGCTTGTTTGAACATTCCCTGAAGCAAATACACTTTTTGTGGGTTTTTTAGTAGAACAAAGGGCAAAGCGCTACAACTTGCTTGCTATTTAGAGCTCATCTGTGAATGACCTGCTCCTTAGGACAGTCTTGCTTTTCAGAAGTGAAGTGAATGCTTTTAATGCAGGAAATGAGCCCACCTCATCTGCCACAGCCACTATGTAAAACAAGGTCACCACCACACCAGCCTGTTGAAGGGCGAGCCCTGAAAGCCTTCACCAAGAGCTCCAGGTTCCGCATACCTTATTTTCCCACATGTCCAGGAGGATGATTGTTGCGCTCTCCCCATCAACAATCAGGGTTCGCTCATATGTATCTTCTAGAAAAGAACAAACATTGACATTGGAGTCGGTGAATATGCAACACTTTGACCTCAGAAGGCCACAGAGAAAGTTACACTAGAAAATAAACTTGCTAAATGTGCAACTAATTATACAGTTATACAGGTAGCTGCAAAGGGTAAATGACTAATGTTGTCATCTTCAACGATACATCTCCCAAACCACTTGAACAAAAAGGTATTCATTTCCACCATTCTTGGAGCTTTTGCACAGGGAAATCATTTGGGAGATAAACTCACTTAAGAGCTTTTGACTCATTCAACAGATGAGGCTCCGAGGAAGCATTAACCATGAGCTCCTCTTTCATGAGCTCTATGTGGAAATTGACTGTACCGCTCAGCGGTGGGGCTCCTGCACACTCACTGGCCATTTCAAGAGCTTGGAGCACAGAGACACATCTCCTCTTTGGGCGGTACAAGAGAAACATCTTGTGGCTACCCCTGTTCAGACTGTACTTTTCTTCCTTTAGAATAAAAATCAACACAGCTCCCTAGGACTAAGCAGGCTGTTTTCTGGTCTTGAGTAGCACAGACGTGTACCCCCTCCCTGGCAATGGATACTTTCCTCCCTGCCTGCCAGCTCCTACTAAATGGAGGTGCAGGGTGAGCACCACACAATGCACCAAGCAGCTACAGCCTGGAGGACCCTATGAGGGTGGCAGGGAGGCTGTCCCGGGTGTCTACAAGCGGGACTCCCATCCACCGTGTGCATACAACTGAGCCCTCTCCGACTCTGTTGTCACAGTAAAGTTTCCTATTTTGGATTTCACTGATTAAAAGCAACAACTTTTTTAGCAATTTATCATTTTTCTTGTAGGTCCTTCTGCTGAGAATCTCTTCCCTCAGACATCCACAAGACTGCTCCTTTGCCACTTTCTGGGGAAGGTATCCCCTGCCACCAATTCCAAACTACAGCACTTCACCCTCACCAAAATCCCTTACCTCCTTGTCCTATTTTGTTTGTTTGTATTTATTGTCACCTAATATGCAATATATGAAACTTAGTTTTTTATTTCTCCTGCTCCCCAGAATGTTAGAGCAGAGATTTGCATTTCTGCTGTACACTATGGCCCCCAGCACCCAGGACAGTACCTGGGGCAGTTCAAGTAATCAATAGCAATGTGTCCAGGGAATGAATGCATGAGTGAATGAATAGATGAATGAATGATTGAACAAATGAATGAACAAATGAATGAATGAATGAACATGTGCACAAATGATAAACACAACATATGACCATGGCAAATATGAATCAGAACCTGGGTTCCATCCTTTCTTAATTATGTGGGACAGGACCACTTATGCGAGTTCCCTGCAGGTTTCTTCATCTATGAGATGGGACTGATAACAGCGCCCAACCCGTAGAGGTCAGTGACAGTCACACCTTTGGAGCCTGAGCACACAGCAGAAACTCTACATCAGCTGCTGCCCTCACTTGCTCAGATAAGAAGCTGGCCCTTGCCACATTCAGCATCCCTACTCCCGGGAAATCCTAGTTTCAGAGTGCTGTGGAGAGGGCACCAGGCAGAGGGGGGTTTTCTAACAGTGAGGGGTTCGTGCAAACAAGCATCCCTGGATAGAGACAATGTTTTCTTACCCAGAAGCTGAAATCAAGAGAGGGAAAGGGAAGAAAACAGGGACAGAGGAGAATAACATTAACTAAAGGGTGCTCTATCCATCCATCTCCCCATCTCCTCAAATGTCATTCTTTCCATCAGAGAAACTGCTTCCCACTGGGGGGTTAGAAATCTGTCATGTTCCTTCTGCTCGTGGGTCCACAGCACAGTGCACAGCATGAAGCAGACCACAGCGGACTGACAGCCCTCTGCTACCACAGAGTTTTCATTTTTTTCACTAAAACCCCTCCAGGCCCCAAGAAGTCTCAAAAGAACACTTTCTTTGCCCTCAGCCACCACTTACCACTTAAAAATGGGTACAGAGGATCTGCTGAAGATGAGGCAAAGCCAACCCTACTTTCTCTTAGTATAACAGAGATAAGAAAGATGTAGAGAAGTAAGGGATAAGGGTTACAGCTGTCAAAGTAGAAACAAGATACTCCAGCATCCTGGAAGTTTCCTGATGAGATCATTCTATCTGGCCTAACCTCTGTGTGAAAGCCACTGGTTGGAGAGCAGGGAACAAAAGCAACATATCTCCTCCAGCCCCTCACACCCAAGTAGGCCAATGGTTTATGTCACCTCTGGCTGCACGCCTCAAGGACTCCCCCAATACCCAATGCATCTTACTGGGTGGTCTCCCACTAACCAGGTGCTTGTAACCACAGCTATAGGTTACTCTACCTCCTTTGGTCCTCAGCTCATATTTTAGTCTTTTCAAGTGTTAATCAGTTGAGGAAAAGGAAAATCAAAGAATGCAGACTTCTAGAGGAGCTTTTTGAAATTTGCTCAGAGTCAGAGACAAGAGTCAGGCCTATCAGCCTGAGTCACTTCTCAGCAACAGGGCTCTGGGTGACCTCACAGGATGAAAGCCTGGGTGCCCCCCACACACTCTGCATAGCAAGAAAAGTCACTGGGGCCAAGGAGGTGCTACAAGGGGCTGAAGCCAGCGGCCTCTTTCCTGGACCAGTGTCACCTGGTCTCTCTCTCTTCATCCAGTCCTCCTGACAAAACCTTCCTTGATCAAACTTGCATCAGCCTCTGACAAACAGGCTCCAGCACTTGGCCTTCACCTTGAGTTTCCACGTCTGCCCTCACATAGCCCAGTTTCGTGAATCCTGCCAGAATCCTGCTGAGTCAGCGCAGCTAGACTCCCCAACTCCTCCCAACAATATCCCATCCACTTCTTCATCTCCCACCTCTGAGCTCTAAGCCCTTGGTCCAACTTCAAGGAAACTCCTATTGTTGGTTTAGCAGAAATCCCCTTAACCTTGATGTCCCTTCTTAGTAATTTTCCATCACAGAGCTTCGCAACCTGCTCCCTGGCTGTAAATCACCACTTGCTCTCATTGTACTTGGGAGTTGAGCCCAATCTCTCTCTCCTATTGCAATAGCCTTGATGCCTACTGCACGCACCCTGAATAAAGCCTTCCTACCACAGAATTCTGTCCTTGACACCCCTTGTCTTTGGAGGCCTCTTGGGCCCAAACCTGACTCATCGTTGGGTGGAACCTGCACAGGTGTCTCACACTAAGACTGGCTCCTGCAGTGTCTGGAACATTCTGAAGTTCCAGCACATACACACACCCCCCTCCCATCCCCTTCACCTGGTTTCCACTTTCAGGCCCCAGAGGGTCCCAGGAACCCTGGAGAAATGCCTGTTCTAAAACACTGCCCTCTTCTCTCCTCGCTCAGATCTCCTCCAATCATCTGACAAAGCTCAGGTGGGAGTGATGGGGTACAAAGGGGAAAGGAGACAGGCCAGAAGCCAATAACAATAAAACCACAGTTCTAGAGGGTAAGATCCTGGGAGATAGCTCAGTGGCATAAGCTCCTGCCTGGCAAGAACAAGGTCCCGAGTTCAATTCCCAGTCAGCAAAAAAAAAAAAAAATAGAGAAATTAAGCTCATGAAAAGGAAATAAATAGCACCTCCCCAACTGGAAGTAACCAATGTTTATTCTAGGATTCCTATGTGCCAACACTGCTACATACATGCCTAATGTTACCCCCCTTTAATCCCCATCACAGCCTATGAAGAGTCACCCCAACTACACTAACAAGGAAGCCTGGGGGGCCAAGGGGCTTAGCCAAGAGCATCCAGCTAAGCCCACATCAAGCCGGTCCCAGTCCACACAACAGGCTCCAAGTGCAGTGCTCTTTGCCGTACTTCCCTGGTAAGCGCAGGCTCCCTTCTCTAGCTCAAGGCTCCAAACTCCTGTCCTGAGAGTCCAGCTCATACACCCCCTCTTCCATGAAGCCTTCTCTGATTTCCACACCCAGAACTATTTTTTTTCTCCTCTGAATTCCACTTTCTCACTGCACTTTCTCCTGTAACTTTTTCAAGGTGTCTGTCTGACCTGCATGCACTGTGAGCCCCACTAGGGACATGGCCCAAGACACTGCATACCCGCTGTGCCTTGCCCAGCTCGGCAGTGTATGTCCAGTATCTGCTCAGGAGTGAATGGATGGCTGAGTGAGTGGATGGACGGTTGCAGGAATGGCATTAAGTATGCACGGAGAGTCAGAAGACTGTTGCAATGTTAACTGTAACAACATTCATCTTTATTAGGAAAGACAATGATAAAAAAAAAATTGCATAGATTTTTTTTTCTTATGGTTAATGCTGAAAGGAAAAGACAAGACAATGCAGGGGTGTTAATTGGAAAACCCTCCTCTTGGGAAACACAAAGTGAATTCATGGTTCCAAACAGGACCTACAAATAAGGGACATGATCCTAGATGGCATAGTTAGGGCACAGATGGGTCATTCGAGATATTCTTTATGCCAGAGACTCAGTTTATGGAGGTAAAGATCTTTTTTCTCCCTCCTTTCTGTCTTTCAACAATAGAGCTGTCCTAAATAAGGAAGTCTGCTTCCCAAATTTCAATATGAATCAGCCTTAATTCTCTATGCCTTTGGGAATACAACCCTCTGGAGACATGCCACCCCATTCTGATGGACAAATGTTTCTCAAAGTCTATTGTCCTTTAACTGTGGTTTCTCCCCTTAAAAACCAACAGAAGGTCCAGGCATGGTGGCACAGGCTTGTAATCCCAGCACACTGGAAGTTGAAGCAGGAGGACTGCAGGATTACATGACTGAGCCCAGTCCTGGAACTTAGTGAGATCCTATCTCAAAATAAAAAATAAGAGCCAGGGCATAGCTCAGCGAAGGACAAAAAAAAACAGGGACTCACAGTTCATCTCTTCTTTATGTCAGTCCCCAAAGCACTTTATTGTTACTTCCTAAGGTAGCTCTTCATTTCACCTCCAGGTACCCCCCAGAACCCAGCCCAAAGGTAGGCAAGTGGCTGATGTCACTGCTCTGTGTAGCTAATAACATTTGGAACTTATATCCACTGCAGAAGATTTGGGACCAACCACAACTAGGTTTAAATCTGGGTAATACTAAGCACAGGTTTTATCACCATGGGAAAGTCACTGAACTTTGTGAGCCTCATCACTTGTAAAATACTAGTTCCATTCTTGTATTACCAAAAATACATGTGGCGAATGCAGCACATAGCAGGTGTTTATAAATGGGAGGTAGAAGAATGAATGTCTCATAAATAGGAAAAGCAATGCACTAAGGTCACAAAATCCCAAATTCCATTTCCATTTTTTCTTTGTATTGTCTGTCTGTCTGTCTGTCTGTCTGTCTGTTTTTGTACTGGGAATTGAACTTGAGACCTTGTGCTTACCAGGCAGGTGCTTATGCCATTGAGCTATCTCCCCAGCCCAATCCCAAATTCCAAAGCCAGCTTCCTCAGCAGGTGACTCTAGGTCAGCCAGCTTGTCTCCCTGAAATCCCATTCACTCATGAGTATAGGACTTTTATGAGGATCAAAGTAAATAACAGCAAATATAAGACACCTTGTAAAGTATCTCTACTGCAAACGTCCAACACAAATGTCCCTTCCAAAGGTGAGCTTTTCCTTTGCTTCTAGCCACAGCCACTCACAACCTTCACAAAGAAAGAGACTCAACCATCCCACACTGGTCCTACCTCTCCCTTGACTCTTGCCGAGCTATGGCGCCTGGGATTCCAGAAGTGGGGAGAGAAATTAATGCTACATCAATGAGTCATCATTTATAGCTCAGCGCCTGAGCTGCTTCTGAAATAGTGAATACCCTGACACTGAGATAGCTAAGAGGAATAAAACCTTTGGGTGAAATGGACTATTGCAGAGACAGGATTCAGCTGCACTGAGAGGGGACGGGGCATCACCACTGTCTCCCTACTCTGAAAGTTTGTGATTTGGTTATGGGTTGCCTGTGAGAGTATAGACAGACTTCATAACTTAGAGAAGCTCCCTTTACTGTCACAGCTGCAAACTGGGGAAACCTGGCTGCCTTGCTCACACACACTGAGACAGAAGCCATAGTGGAAGGATACTGTATGGACAGCAATGAGGGTTCTTGTATCAGTCACAAGAAGGCAGGACTTCAACTAATGTTGAGGCACACATCATGAAACAACAGCACCTCAAAACAGCTTTAAAAATAGGAAAGCTTTCAATAAATAAATGACATAAGACTAGAAAGGAAAAATTATCTTAAAAAACTGTAATATTCAACACTAAGAATTTATCATTATATTTAAATTTTTTAAACTATTGCACTATTTTAGATATCAAACTTATACCCATAAAAGTATTTAATATTGATAGAAATAAACTGATAAACTCTCATAACAGTTCTTTCAAATTGGCTTAGTTTTAGTTTTAAGATCAGCCATGGAAAAGGCTACGTCTACACAGAGCTCCCAGAATAAATCCAGGTCAGAATGGGCACACCAAGATGGCATCCATTCCTCTGGCTCTGTCCTCTCTAAACAGCCTGCCCTGGAGGTTTCAGACTGACAGTCTCAGAAATTCCCTTTATGGCCCAGGTTCAACAGCTTTTGGTCTTGTCTACAGGCATTTCCACATTCTTGTCCTGGGAGCCTGTACCAGGGCCTTTCTGGGGACTCCACTTCCCCATCCAGTGCTAAAAATTCACAACATCAGCTTCTAATTCTGCAGAGAGATGACCCTTCACCTCACTGTCACTGCCTGGACCACTGTCAAGGACAGAAGCCCCTGGGGGCTGGGCCACCTACCTCCCAGCACCTCACAATCGCTGTCCATGCTGTCGTGCACACCCGCAAAGATGTTGGCCAGGGTGGACTTGCCCACCCCTTGTTCCCCTATGAGCACCACGCGGTAGTAAGTGTTCCCCGACTCGGAGGAGATGACGGAGTCTGTGGAGTCCGAGGACCAGCTCCGGCGGCAGGGGTCCTCGGGCATGGCCGAGTGGCGGTTGTGCTGGTTGTACGGGTGAGGCTCTTTCTGGACCATCAGATGCCTGCCATCAGCTGGGATGCTCCAGCGCTGCTGCTGTGGCTGCATGCCCACAGTGCCCTGGCGCATAGTGACATTATTCAGCGTCATCGTGGGGTCCTAAGGAAGCAAAGCAACCAAGATGCCAGCATAAGAAAACATAAGGGAGACTCAAACACATGGTCCATCACCCGTGTTAGCATCTTATTAGATGTATCAGAACGACGGCACCAATCAAAGCACCCGAACCCCAACAAGCCAGGCTTGGAACTGGACACACACACACACACACACACACACACACACACACACAATTAGTAACCAGTTCATCTGGCAAACTGTCATTTGCATAAAGAAAAAAATACCATTAACATCTCCCACTGCCCACAAGCTTGCTCCATCCTCCCAGAAGCCTTGGGCTCCCCACTCAGAGCTGCATGGAACCCAGTGACAGCTGGAAGAGCAACAAGTTGGTGCCGCTGCTGGGATGGACTAGCCAGGTTAGCTGCTCTTCTCTAAACTTGGCTCTTCCTTGCGCCAGCGTCCTGCAGGCTTTTGTGCCTCAGTGGGAAACACGTGGCAATGACATCACTGCCCCTGACCGACTGGACAGGACTTAAGACAACTTCCATGTTTAGTAAAGTCGTCCTGATACTCTTCAGCTGCCCAAAAAGATGGTTATGTGAGGAGTGGGGGCAATCTCAGTCGCGGGCTCAAGCCTGAACTCTGCCCTCCTGCAAACAGGTACTCCTCTGCCTAGTCATTCTGGCAGGAAGACCACCTGCTACCACGCAGACATCAGATTCAGACAGCCTTCACCCTCCGCACACTACGGCCACGCTGGGCTTCCTTTAGATTCAACTCAGAGCTCCATCCACATTTTTGAAGCAAACCAGAAGGCCAAAGACTCTCCGAAAACTGACATTCAACAACTTGCTTCAACTTTCACCTTGCAAGACCACCACCCCGCCGACCCCAAGATCTGTCCTCCCAGACTGCTCGACCTGACCAGTGGAATCGCTTCCTCTTGGAGCAGCAAGACCCGCGCGTGGCAGCCAGGGACAACAGAGACCTCAGCCCCACACCCCGCACTCCGCACCCCGCACTCTCACTCCGTACACAAAAGCCATCCGACTTTGGAGACAGCAAAGCAGCTCCTCGCTGGCCGAAGTGCAGCAAACCAGACCCGCACAGGGTCAGGGAGGGCGGACCCGGGCCTCCGTGTGGAGCCGACCTGGAGTCCTCGGTAGGGAGCGCATCCTCGCGGGGTGCGCACCCCAGGGGCCCCGGCAACTCGGAAAGTTCCGCGGCCGGGCACGCCCCCTCCCTGCCCGTCGCCCGCCGTGCCCGTGAGCACCCCGACGCCCCCTTACTCGTTCCGCCGGACCCGCCGGGTGGGTTTCTGCACGCGGGGAAGCGGGGCTGCCGACCGATCGCCGGGAGCTCCGCGGGCTGCGGTCCGCGCTCCGACCCGCGCAACCCGCGGTTTATAGCGAGCGCCGGAGCCGCGCCGGGCTTTTCCGTGACGTCAGCGCGCGGGCGGGGCGGCTCTGCGGCGGCGGCGGGCGGGCGGCTGGGTTACTCGCAGTCACGTGGCCCCGCTCCCCTCTACCAATCCGAAGACAGGCCAGCCCTGAGCGTACTTAATTTTGACTTTATTTTTACTAGGTGGGCACCAGAAAATAGGAGGAGAAAAAAAAAAAAAAAAAACACTTGGTGCGACTTGATTGCGCTTCCCAGCAGAGCACTTGCAAGCTGTCTGGGTAGAAGACGCGGAGTCGCACAGGCTTGAGCCGGCTTTGCCAAGAAACCAGAGTCCGCCCGGGTGGAGATGATGGGGTCCCGCGGGGTGCCGCAGCCGCCCCGGCAACCAGGAACCCACACTGTTTTGTTCGCCCGTTCCAGCAGGGACTCAGGGAGAAGGGGCCACAAAGAGGTGAGAAAAGGGACAAGACCTTGAAAAGGACAGTGTTGAAAAATAACTTAATTAGGGATCCAAGCAGAGTGTGCTAAATATTGCCACCCTCGGGCGCGGGGCCAGAGCGCTGAGGCTCCTCAATCAGGAAGTTTAATCACATCGCAATCAGCGGCGTCTCCAAACCGGCGCTGGCGCGGCAGGGTCTCCGCCTGGAGCGGGTGCCGCCCAGCGGTGGGGGGGAGCTCAGGCGCAACCCGGAGACCCCCAGGGAAGAAGGGCTCCTAGAGACGCCAGATACCTCTTACTAAGCACTTCCGGCCCTGGTCAGTGCCATTAGGCCTGCGGACATCCTCTCACATAAATTGGACAGATGCTGTCCCCAGTGTATGGGGGAGGACAGGGAGGCACTGCCAGAGGGCTGCCCAAGAGCAAAGAGCTGCTGTGCATGGTGGGCCCAGCCTTAGAAATCTGGTTTGCTGGGCGCTTGCTCTGCACCACCCAGCCAATGGGCTCAGCCACCTCTTCCTTGGGACACGGGCATTTCCAAGATGCTGCGTTTAGAGACCGCGTTGGCCTGCCGGCCAGCTTCACCCTTGGCTTGGCTGGTGGCTTCCAGAAGCAACCAAAGACACTGGCGTCTGTTACAGTAACTAGTCTGTGTGTGGCCGAGGGATTCTCTTGTCCTGCAGGATGTGTCTGCTTTAAAGTTATGCAAGAGACCAGCTGCTGAGACCTACAGTCCCATGCCTAACGACAGCTTAGAGCCCAGCCCTCTACTCGTTCTCTACATAGAACGCCCAGCCTACAGGGTGATGACCACTGCATTGAGGACTGTCATAGCTGGACTACATTCCCAGGGTCATAGTTTCCTGGAAAATACCCTTCACGTCTGTCAAGTTGGAAAAGAAAAGGAGAGAGGGAGAACCAGAGGGATCATACCAAGGATAGAGAACTGATTCTGTTCTAAAATGATGTAATTTGTAAATTACTTGCTTTTCAGACCTGTTCATGCCTTTACTTTGCTGAGCCTTTATTCTGTCAAAGGGTCTCAACAAAAACATTATGGAGTGAAAACTAAGAGCAAATCAGCGTTTAAAGCATAATACATAGCCTGTTGGTTCTTTTTTTTTTTTTTTTTTTTTTTTTTTTTACATGATAGGAGTCGCACATTAATAAGAATCTAATTCTGTGTCTAGGCAGTATCTACTACACACTGTTTTTCATTGCCTTATGTAAAATGTGCTCAGGGACATGAACATAAAAACTGGGGAGAGAACAGTGCAACCACAGTGCTACTTGAATAAATTTTAAATTTTCTGTCCCATGAGAAGACAGATGAGGACAAACAAGAAAATGACTACTGAAGAAAAGTCTTATCTGCCCTAATCCTCTGGGAGGCTTAAGGAGGGTGAGAAGTTCAAGTCCAGACTTAGCAACTTAGTGACTCAGCGAGACCCTGTCTCAAAATAAGAATTAAGAGAGCTGAAGGCTCTAAGAGAGAAGGAGGGAAGGAGAAAGAGAGAGAGAGAGAGAGAGAGAGAGAGAGAGAGAGAGAGACAGAGAGAGAGAAAGAAAGAAAGGAAGGAAGGAAAGAAAGAAAGAAAGAAAGAAAGAAAGAAAGAAAGAAAGAAAGATAGAAAGAAAGATAGAAAGAAAGAGAAAGTCTAAACTGAAGACAGCTAATGCTGGACGCTGGGGCCAGTCCCATTTGTGCTGCAGCAGAAGCTCACAGGCAGCCAGACCCTCATCCTGCAGAATCCCACCTACCTTGTCCAGGGTTGCAGCCTCCTAGGACCATCTAAGGATAGGAAGGTGGACAGGAAAAAATAAAAAAAGGTAGAATCAGGGCATTTGGGCAAGTGGCAAGTTCTAAAGAGGAAAATTGGCAAACTTTTGCTAATTCTTGTTCCATAAATTATTTTCTCCCTAATCTTTCTGCCAACACTTAAAGGCTTCCTTAGGTCCTCACTAAACTCAGTGGCTTAAAACAATAAGGAGGCAGAATATAAAGCAAGAAGAATAACTTGAGCAATGCACGCCCTTGTCTTGGTGGGCCCTCATCATACCCACAGCAGCTACTCATATTTGAAGGGTGGAAGTGAAAAGGGACAGTGCTACGTAGCAGGTGGTATCTGGAAAAGCTCATCCTCAGGGGCTATAGACTCAACCAGTTCTGTTTTGAGGAGGTCACATGTCAGCCCCTGCTCCCACACTAGCCCATGAGTCCTAGGCCTGCTCCCTAATTCCCTCAAAAGAAAGTTTTCAGACACTGACTGAATCACATTCACTGAAGGTCTCACAGGGCCACAGTGGGGTTTCTCTCCTTCAAGATTGGAGCCACACTTTTCCATCTCTCTTCCGTATGCCCAGGCTCAGGATGAGAAAGCAAATTTGGGGTCCCCTGAGGGGCCTGTTCATCCACTGTTTTGGCCACTGCCTGTCAGCATATTGATTTGAGCAGCCAGTTGCCCTGATCTCCCCTGGAAGGACAGAAAGAGGAAGGAAGTGAGGTAAAAGAAGTAGAATCTTTGACCTGGATGTGAAAAATTGTATCAGGGTGTAAAGGCCATTAATATACCATCATGTTGAATACCACCCCTTGTAAACTCTATGGTAGGAGCAATGGTAGGTAGGCCCAGCGTCCTCCTATGCCTGGATTTGTAATTCTGTTCTGAAAGTTCTAATTCAATTCTAAAGGCAACAGAACATTCAGTTACTTATCTTTAGTGTATTCTCTTGTCTCATGGCATAGAATTACCATACTACAACCAAGGTAAGGATTACTAGTACCATTAGGAAAAGCTACTCAATAGCAATGACACTGCAAATGCTCTCCACTTTTCACCAACAAGGAGGTTGATGATAGACTGGGCACTGAGTTGTTTCTCTTTTCCTATTGCTTTTTAAATGTTTAATTGGTCAGCTTTATGTCACTATAATGAAGTACCTGAGGCTATTAACTTATAAAGAGAAAAGATGGGGCCAGGGAGATGGCTCAGTGGAATAAGCACTTCCCTGGCAAGCAAGTGCAAGGCCTGAGTTCAATCCCTGTTTCTGCCAAAAGAAAAAAAAGAGAGAGAGAGAGAGAAGGTTTGTTTGGCTCATAGTTCTGCAAGCTCCAGTCCAAGTCTGGGTGACCCCATTTGCTTCGGCCTACTATCAAGGCAGCACAGCATATGAAAGAGCAAAATCTGCCAACATCAGGAAGCAGGAGGTACAGAGAGACCAGGGTACTACACTCCCCTTTCAGAGCAGCCCTAGTGCTCTAAAGAGCTTACCATCACCCACCACCTCCTAAGAGCCTCACTATCTCCCTATAGCATCACCCTGAGGAGCAAGCCTCTACCACTTGGACCTTAGGGAACAATGCAACTTCCAAACTATAGCAAATGTTTTGCCTTAATTCCTTTAGGCCAGGCATGTTCTCTGTGCCAATTAACCTTAATTGTCAACTTGACTGGATTAAGACTCCTGGAGAGGATTGTCAGGTTGTTACTCATCTGTAGATTAACCCAATGGCACTGTAGCTGAACGTAGTTAGGATGGGCCAGGCAGGAGGTTGGTAGCTGGGAAAGCACACCTGGACGGTACACCACTCCCTGGCAATCTGCCCTGTACTCTGCCTCTCAGCCCACAAGAAGTGAGCAGCTTCACAGCAGCATGCCCTTCCACAGAGGCTCCTGCCTTGGACCAGTGACCCATGGACTGAAACCTCTAAGCCTGTGAGCCAGGATAAGTCTTCCCTCCCTTAAGTTGTGGGCGCTGGTTGAAGTGTCCTGGCAGTGGAAAAGCTGGCACACCTTGCACTGTTCTTACTGACAGCTAACAGCTCCAAATGACATCTCACTGTTTACATGGCCTACTGTCCCATCTAGGCATTTGATCCCGCCAATGTGGGCTGAAAGAAAAAGGAGGGGCCAGGGAGACGGCTCAGTGGAATAAGCGCTTTCCTGAAAGAAAAAGGAGGGGATTTAACATCAAAAAAATCCAATTCAAACCTTGGCCTTACCTCTTCATAGCCATAGGATGCTGGGGATGTCACCAAACCCCAGGGGCCTTGGCTCCCGTGTTTCTGAACACTGAAGACCCACTGGGTATAGTCAGCTCATTCACCACTGAAAGCGCTCACTAGAGTGGTTAGGATTCTGCTACAGCAGCCAGGGGTTAGAGTTCAGCCAGCTGCCCTCCATTTTGTTGCCTCTTGAAGCTCAGGTAAAATTAACCCAGCAGAACTCAGGACACATGAGGTGGGAGGAGAAAGGAGGAAGGACAGCAATTGTACTCGTGTTAGATGTTACTGGGAGAAAAAAAATAGCAGGGAGAATAGAATGGTTAAGTTTTTTGTAAACAAACAAGGATATGGGGACCCCCATCCCCCACACATATAATAGGTCCCCACCAGCCTCAGATACTCAAGAAAGGAGCTGGGTGGGAGGCAGTGTGCAAAGTATGTGAGCATAAAAGGAGCTGCCCACACACTCTGAAAGGCCAAAGAGGGAAACAGTTACTACGTGGAACAGAGATGCTTTACAGAAGGAATGGGGAGGGCTCCAACCACAACCTCAAGAGAGCTCTGATTGAGGGAATATGAAGACTGGAGAAAAGAGGGCTAAGAATAACTCCGCAAGAACCAGAGGCCTGCAAGAGCCAGATGGACAGCTCCTCCAGCTGCATGCTGCTTTAGACCAGCCCCCAGCTTCTCCCCAGATCCTGCTGAGCAGATTTAATTTCCCTTTGAAAAAAGTGCCTAGTTCATACCCCACCATCACCAGCTCATTAACCAAGCCTGCCGCAGACCTCCACAGCTAAAGAAGCAGAAATAGCTAGAGCCTGCTTTGTGCAGTCCGCAGAGAGAGCCGAAGGTGTCTCAGACGGTGAGCAGGGCCTCCTGGAGAAAGCAGAATCCCCCTCCCTGACCCCACCCTGCTTCCTCCATTTGTTCAATAATAAGAAACTAGGAGCATCTACTTTATGCAAGGGTTAGGGACAAGGTCCTTAGACGTGTGGAACTTCTGTTGTAGAAGAAATGATTACTGCTTAATTAAGCCATCACATTTCTTCATTCATTTCTCTGGGCATGCCGCCCTTTAGCCTCAGCAAAAGCTAATGATTTCATCATCAGTTAAAAGAAGCTGGAAATACTGGAAAAGTCCCTGAGACCCCCAGTGGAGTGGAACTGTAAAGAAAGGAAGCTCTTGTGCCCAGCTGTGGGAGGATGAACTTGGGTGGCCATGTTAGAGGTCCACCATCAATCCTCTGTGACCCCAGGAATTCTACTTCTAACTGTGCCTCAGACATTGCACAAGAAGACAAATACAAGGAAACTTGTGAAGGCGCTAGTGACAAAGTGACAGTCACAAACCGTCCGGGGTGGTCAGTAAGGAAATGCATGGTTTGCTATTTGTTTCTCAATAAAAGAAAAGAAAATGCATGATGGTACATTTCTACAACAAAATACTGCACAGCAGCAAAAAGGAGTAACATGGATCTACTTTGCATGAAAACAGATAAATGCCAAGACCATAAAGCTGGTTTGAAAAACTGAATTTCAGGAAATAAATTAGATCTCTCTCTAAAATTTATATACTCTTTTAAAATGCCATACGTTCATGGTTAAACACTTATTTAGTAAAAATCTAATAACATGGATGAGAAAAATACACACTGACTTCAGAATAGAACCTCAACCCAGGGAAAGACCTGACCAAAATTAAAGGCAAGGGCTTTGATTTTGCAAATTATTATGATAGAGAGATTCTTCAGTGACAAATACAGGAAGGCCAAAGGAATAAACAGCTGGACTGAGGCCAAGCACAATGCCTTTCCTACATGGTCATGTTTCCCGTTACCTGGCTTGTACCCTGCCTGAATCTTACCAGTTCCGGATTTCAGAGGTTTTATTTAAACAATTACAGCTTCTTCAATACCTAATAGGAAATGAGACTTTTTTCAGTTTTGGTAAGATTCACTTAACTCCTAAAACAAATGTCAAGCAAAATGTTTTAATAAAAATCAAAACCTTAACTGATGGAAATCTAGATGTCTAAGCTTAATTTTTTAAAGATTTATTTTCAGTCTGCTTAGAATCTAGCAGCAACCGCTGACTAGCACACTGCGTTGGTGTGTGTTCTCTGTCTGCACAGCCTGATCGTTTTTCCAGAATGGAGCATTGACTGCTAGTCATGAGGGCAATGGGTGCAGTGAGAGTAGTGATGGCGCATTCCTTCCTAGTATTCGGCGTTTCCCTTTGACTTCCAAATAAAATTTAAATTCTTTTAAAAGAAAGAGAGAGAGAGAATAGTGGTGACACGTGTGTCTAGCGTTGACCTGCATTATCTAACTTCAGCCAAAAACCCTCATGTTTACCTGCAAAGTGGGTGCCACTAGTGTCCTCCCTTTTTACAGAGTGGAAACCGAGATTATTTGAAAGATAGCCAGGAACTGACAGACCCTGTCTCTCACCTCTGGCTCTAGCCAGATGAGAAGACTGTCTACAACTCTTAAAGTCAGATACTGGCCCTGCTTTCTGCCTGTAGGCAGCAGGAAGTGAGCAGAAAATCAGAAATACAGAGGTAGCCCATAAAGGTCAGGCTCCTTCCCAGAGAATCATGGGAAACAAGGACTGAACCATGTCCCTCTCTGGATCCCAGCTCCTGGTGGGAAGTAAACCTAGTGTACAGCAAGTGCTCCACATGTCTGCTAAAAGCTAAATAAAAAAGGAGCAGCACGCACCCCACCTCATCCTGTCAGTTCTTTGAAACTCCCCAGTTTAGTATTGCATGGTGGCCCTTTAGCAGGCTGAGTCTCCCTCAAGAGCCCTGGAAGCAGTGTGCTTCCATCCTGCACCATGGAGCTAAGTGGTACAGCAACCACTTACTACGTGCCAGGCCCGCACTATGTGCCAGGATGTGTGGGTGTTGCCATGGAAACACACACCCAGGGTACAAGGCCAGATCAGGAGGAACTCAGGAGCCAGAGGACAGAGGTCTGCACGCACAGGCGTTCTGCTGCAGCCTGGCTGAGACGTCATGCTCCATGTGACATGAGGAATGAGAGGAAGTGCTGTGACCATGTGGTCTCTTGTCCTGAGGGACAGCCTTTCCTGCCCTCTGGCGTGGCATCACCTCCTCTCCCTCCAGAAGACAGCCTTGAAAACCAGCAGCACCACTCCCTTCCCAGGGCACATTTCTTCCTGACTGGAGAGATGAGGGAGGACACTGAGTGGGTGAACTCAGGTCATCTTATTTCTTGCTTATTGGGGCCAAAAGTGGATGGGCAATGACTTTTCTTGCTGTCCCCCCCCCCACCAGGGGCACACAGCTGAGGTGATGAGAGGCCTGCAGTGTGCCCCGTATGAACAGCATAGCCCCCTGGGAGGTGGCCTTCTAGAGTCTTTTCTTCCACCTCTCCCCCTTAGAAGTAGATGGAGAACTGCTTGCACCAGAGAACAGGTCACAGTTGGTCTGAGCCAGCCAGGGCTAGCTCACCCCCTTGACAGACATCGTTCTAAATGTGGGCACGTGACCCTGTTTGGACCATTACAGGCATCTCTTTGAAGACTCCTAGAAAAGAATTTCCTCATTAATGAAACAACATGTCTTTTACCACCTCACCTCTTCCTGATTCCCAAAGTATGGGATAAGTACTCTGAGTTACCCCTTTCTCATACTCCAACTCCTGTGAAAGCGGGGTGCATATCCCACTTACCCTCCACTGCACAGACAGTGTCTAGCATAGTGGTTCATCATTGGGACTTAATAATGATGTTGAATGATGGCATGGAGAATAAGATTGCTTCCAGCTGGAAGGAAAAGGCTTCAGACAGTGATCGTTAAGATGTAGTAAATGTGATAATACTCATCATGTTAATAAGAATCATAATTAACTTTCCTTGAGATTTTCTTTCCATCCTTTAGACACTAAAAAAACGGTTCATTTTTTTCAATCTTCACAACTATCCTGTGAGCTAAATGTCATCCTATTTACCATTTTATGTATGAATAAACTGAAATGTAGAAAGTTAATTAATTTACCAAGGTAATGAGCAGAAAATGGTAATTTGAACCTCATTTTTATTCCAGGGAGTGTGGCCTTAATACAGAAGACCATGGGGAAGCCATGGATTCAACAATACAACTGGACACGCAGGCATGAAGGCCCACCAATTGCTTTTCTCCGGGAACACAAGGATACATAAGAGACAGGCCCAGGACAGATGATGGGGGGAAAATAGAGCAGTTAATACTGATAGCTGTCCTTTCCTAAGCTAGGCATTTCACTATGTTATGTGCTTGTATTATCTTTTTTAAATTTTCTCAACTCTGTCATTAATAATGACTCACCTTGTTTGACATGTTAGGAAATCAAGGCACAAACAGATTAAATGTATGATCCAAAGGTCACAGCTCAGTGACAGAGCCACAGTCTGTAGGCCAGCACTTGGACTTGCAACTAGGAGCCATTATATCCCAAACCACCAGGGCAAAGGGGGATGACAGATTCTATCCCAGATGTGTCTATTCACCAAGGTGCAGGCAGCCAGAGAGGGATGGCGAAATGAGCTTCAGGGAGACAGAAAAATTCTCAGAGAAAGCCTCAGTTCCTTGTTCTATTTTTCTAAGTGTTCAAGACACAGCTAGTGTGGTCCTGGTCAGCCTCAGGATCCTCATCTACACTCAGTATGAAACACTAGGACTGGTAGGAACAGATGTTGCTGGTCATTACAATGTATGTGGAAACTATAAACCTCCCTCTGACAAATGAGACAAGAAGACTCTGAGAAAGCTCCAAGTCATCCCCCTGGGAAATCCAGCAGGAGGGGTGTGTGGCTGAGTAGGACTCCCCTCTTCTCTTTTCTTTTCTTTTTTTTTTTTTTCTTTTTGTGCATACGCATGTAGTTTTATTATAACAAAGCAACTTGTACACTTTGAACATTTAAAATTGTGCATCACCTTTTCCTTTCCAGGAAAATAAAAAAAAAGAAGAAGAAGAAGAAGAATTTTAAAATAAACCAAGAAAATTACAATAGAGAATGTGAATTCCAAATAAGACCCTACAGGTTCTGCTGATTCTCCCCCTGAGTGGCAGGCTCAAGTCATCATTAGGAGAGAATTTTTCTTTCGAAATCAAAATACTATCAGGGTAGAGAGAAAATAAGCTCCTTGTGAATGCCAGAGGCCCAGTATCCTCGTCTATGTTTCCTACACTCAGGAATCCATTGGGTCAAGAAATCACACAGTGAGGATCTTCCTATCATCGTTACTACCCTAAAGGATTTTGTGAGGCATCCATTCACTTGTGTACTCCGATTTCACAATTTAACATGTGTGGTTTGGTGTCAGGTTTTATGTTCTGTCCCTTTCATTGGTTAAATTGCCAAAGAGAAAAACTTCTGACTCAGTCTTTTTGCTCAGTAAACTTTAAGGGAGGGCATATTAGGCATTAGGCCATGTGCGAGGCCTTGAGCTAGGCGCTGGGGTACGAGAAAGGTGAGCAACACCATCTTGGCGCTTACTAAAGTCACAATCACTGAGTGCATCTTTAGTGCTAAAGTATCTGTTCACCATCCAGGGGAGCCGACTTCAGCTGGGGAAAGGAGACCCATGAGCGTGAGACATTGGCCGTGGGTCCCCTCCTCTTACTGCACCAAGACATTCCCAGACTTCCAGGGGCACAAAGGCATGTATAACGAAAAGGGCACCCAAAAGAGAGTAGCCAAATTGTACTCCAGTAGCAATCAGTATCTGCGTTTGGAATCTAACTCCTTTAGTTCTGTACTCCATTATTCCATCAGTGCAGCCTTAGTCTAGCATCAGGTTTTCTAAGCACACTTTTTCTGTTGGTCCTTTCTAGGTGGCAAGAAATGAGGTGTATGGCAAGAGAAGCAAGAGGTCCTCTTAACACCTGTCCTACTGGGGTTCGTGGTGAACACAAACTTCCCACAGGGTGCCACATAAACTCCATGATGCCTCCCATGCAAAACTTGGGAATTGCCTCAAGACAACTTCCTTTTAAAAAGAAAAAAAATGGAAATGGATATCATAAAAAATATACATATCCTGGGAGCTTACGGCTTTTCTTTGAGGGGTGAGAGCCAGAAAATAGAAAGTGATGACACATACCCTGTCTCTCTGCCTCTTTCAGTATAGCCTGTCCATCTGCATCTTTTTTTCTTTCTTTCTCTTTCTCTTCTTTCCTTCTTCCTTCCTTCCTTCCTTCTTTCCTTTCTTCCCTATATGCTCTTTTTCTCCCTATATGCTCTGTTTCTAAAATCTCCAAAGGCTCAGGTGTTGTAAAGCTTGGTCTCTGCTTATGATGCTATTAAGAACCCTCAGGAAGAGCCTAGTAAAGGTAGGGCCCTGGGGCAAGGGTGCCTTTAAAGGATCTATTTTGCCTATTTCTCTCTCTTTCTCTCTCTCTCTCTCTCTCTCTCTCTCTCTCTCTCTCTCTCTCTCTCTCTCTCTGTCTCTCTCTCCCTGTTCCATCACCTTTGTAGCCACCATGAGGTGAGGACCACAAACTCCCACCACATGCTCCAAATGCTTGGACTAAAACCCATGAAACCATGACCCAAAATCAGTCTTTCAAATTGTTTACCCTGGGATACTTCTGTCATAGTGACAGAGCTACCTCATCTCCACACACCAGCTTTGTCTTCTCTTCCCATAACTCTTGTCCCTTTGCTGTAGCCACAGGCAGAGAGAGACTACTGACCTTCCTTCCAGTCGCAATCCCACCATGCCAGGAAAGAGCATCTGAGAAGCTCAACTTAGAGGACACTCCAATCTTGATCTATCCAACCAAGTAAAGCCTCTAGGCAGGGTCACGCAACACACTCGTGGGTGTCACAGAGGAGCCTTGAGAGTGTAAAAGAAGCATGAGCTCAGAGTAACGGGACCCTAGGAGCTGAGCAAGGCACCATGCAAGTGTGTACTCACATCAGGCTATTTGCCATAGAAGTCTTCCCTTGATGCCCAGCTTGGGGCTCTGCCTTAAGATGAGCCCAATTCTAGCAGTCTCCCCTGTACTTGCTGCGCTGTACTTCTGTTGTCTCATGACTCCTTCTTCCTGGCTTCTTTGTGTCACCTGGCTTCCATGCCACTTTATTACTGGGAACTCTCCGTGTGGATGGATTCCACTCCCCCAAAAGTAAATCGGGCTGGATGGACGCATCAACCTCAGCTGCCCTGTGGCTGCCCTCAGATCAGTCACGCATCCATTCACCCTTGATCCCGTCGGTGTTGGCCAGCAGAGTGGGGTTATGAAGCTACAAGATGGGATCTTTAAAAAGAACTGTCTGATCTGACTTTTCCAGAAGAGAACTATAGGTTTGACAGTTTTCCTCAAAAGAAATCATGAGCTCAAATATATAAAAGATGTACCCTTTCTCCAGATACCCTCTGACCATAAAATGAGCTCCTTTGGAATCTCTGTGAGAGAGATTAATTTTTTTCAAGCAATAACTAGTTTAGCATTTCACATACATTTAATAAAATCTCTGCTGCACTATTTTATGTACTACTGTACACTCATCTGGTGTTTTGGTAAGCCTTATTCTCTCCAAATATCTACTTCTGAGCATCTTAAAGTAAAATAAGGTAAGTAATTGATCAATGGGAAAATCTCACACATACCATAATCATAAGACCATTGCATGACCTCTTGGTGACATACTGGTGTAGTTCTTCTTATAAAATGCTCTATAAATTGTTTATTTAAACAACTAGAGACAAGTATGTAGTACAGTATGTAAGTTATCTACTCTCCTGCTCCTCATGGAGAAATATGAGCTTATAAATTTTAGATGTTACCATTCCTCAAATTTCACAACTTAAGAAGAAATAGAACACACAAACACAAAGTATAGGTAAAGACTGTATTACTAAAAACCAATGGGAAATGGAGAAAAAAGCAGACATATAAAAGATCCTAAATATTTTGGTCTCCTAGTTACAAGCCTCATTTCCTGTTAACTTATAGTCTAAAACATCCAGTCAGTAGTGAGTACATCTCTCTACTGAAGACGCAGGTCCTCTAAGGATTAGAACATTCTTTGAGTTGTAAGTAGAGACAGACTAGATTTATTCCTGAAGCCAGCCAGATGCTGCTGATAGCTAGGAAAAACCCTATGAGGGATATTGCTATGGTTGATAGCTAGATGTCCCCAAGAGACTCAGGCACTGATAGGTGGGGCTGTGGGGAACTGGTTGGGTTACTGGGGTGCAGGGTGACTTCCTGTTGGAAGGTGGGGGCTAGTGAGGCCAGTCATAATGGGCCTGACCCAAAGGTGATCTACCTCTCTTCTATGCCTCTCTTGACTCCCTGCTTCCCATCAGAAGCCGTGAGCACTCTCGGCCACTGCGCTATCCTGCCTTGAAGCCCGGAGACATGGACTGAACCATGAACCGAAATACACACCTGCTGCCTTACCGTGTAGGGGCGAGGTCCTGTACCTCATCAACCATGAAAGTAGCAGATGTGTCGATCTACGTGACTGGGAATCACAGAAAGGCGGTATCTCCTATATACCATTCGAGGAAAGTGTCCCTGGGGGACTCATTTGCAATCTTGACACGGAAAATTCTATTTTAACAGTAAGAGTACACAGAAGTTCTTCCTTAAGAGAGAATGCTGCTCAGAATTACTCCCCTGGTCAGCGCAGAGGATACGTTCAGAACAGCCAGATTCAGAAGAGCAGAGGTAACCTGCCCATGAGCCACAGCCCTGACTCTTACAATGATCCCATTGTGTGGTATAAGGCAGCCCTTGCCAAGCAGGACTCCAGTGAAACCCCCACAGGAAATAGGCCCTCATTAGCAAACCCCAAAAGGAGCAATAAGATATCCAGAAAATCTGAACAACATGTATTAAAAAGATCAAAATAAAATATGTAAATGTAAGAAATCCAATAAACTGAAATGCCACAAATCTATAAAAATCCTTGATAACCTTTTTGAAAGCAAAAATATAGAAATACACTCATCCAACGGTGCACCAACTGCCAGCAGCCCTATACCGTGGTGTAACAACTGCCTCGGCCCCGCGCTCTGGGAGGCTAGAGCAGCAGGATCACAAGTTTGAGCCCAATCTGCTCCATTGACAAGGTCTTGTCAAATCCAAAAACAAGCAAACAAACAAAAAAGAGCAAGCCTCAGAACTTAGTGGCTTCAAATTGTGATAGTTTGTATATTTATTAGCTCGTGATACCACGAGGCCCCAGTGTGGGTCCGATGTAGCTGGGTGGGACTCCGTGGCATCATCTGCGCCGACTCACAGGACGGCTCTCAGCTAGCATTCAGCAGAAGCAGACCTCGCAGCGTGACCTGCTCGCACGGCCAGCTGTCGGCCGGGCCTGTGCCTTTCATCACTGCAAGGCTGGCCCTGGCTCCTCCTGTGGCAGCAGGTCAGAGGCTGCAAGGCCTGGACCCCTCACGGAGACAAGTCTCTCTTGGTGACCTTCTTGGTGCTCTCTATTATCCAAGCTGAGACGAGGTCAGCCCACATTCATGATGTGAAACAGACCCCCTTGGAAAGCCGGGAAGCCAATTTATAGAAATGAGCCGGTTGGCTACACAAGAGGGAAGACATGTGGGCTCTTACCTATGCATGCCCAGCACAATCCACCTTAATGAGCGTTATTCTCCCTGGAACCCGATCTGGGGCTCAGTACACAGAGAGGATATTTCTAGTCTGGTTTTAAATGAATACACAAGTCTTTGAAATAAGTTGCAAGCCGAAGGAATGAGGAATTTCAAAATTAAAACTGCCAGTGCTCTTTTTAAAACTCGGGTAGTGACATACTAGCTAACTGCATTCATATGCCACTGAATTTCTACTTTTCTCTGTTTACGTTGGCTTGAAAACTTGTCTTCACTAGTGTTGAGCTGAGATGATTCTAATTTTGACATCCTGAAAAACTGTGCTAGCTTTCTATACTAGCTTTTATGGCTATCAAAATAACACTGATTGTATGAGATATATTTATAAGCAGTATAAATATATTACTAAGCATCAATCTATGCTTTAAAATATAACCCTAAAAGGCCAGCAAGATAGCTCAGTAGACTAAGCACCTGCTTAGGCAAGTACAAGGACCAGAGTTCAATACCCAGCACCACATGCCACACTGGCCCCTGCCCCAGGCGCACTGAGCCAGCCCCTGAGACTGGGTATAGTAGTGCACACCTGTAATCCCAGCGCTAGGGAGGCTGAAAACAGGAGGATCACTATGAGTCTGAGCTGTGTAGTGAGACCCTGTACTAAATACATAAAAATGTGCTCTGCCTCACAATATCTCTACATACATAGCCACAATCCATTACTGTAGGCTATGAGGTTACTCATTGGCCCTGTTTTACACTTGCCTAGGAAAGGCACCCAGAAATGCCCTCCTGTCATGGCCTCCTTCCTTTTTCATCCACATGCTCTTCTCTTTTCATGAAAGGCAGCTCATGTTTGCAGCTATGAAGCTTAAGCAGTATATCTCCCAACTGGGACATCTAGGCCAGAGTTGAGGAGGGCAGTGACCTTCCTTCACTTCCCACCCCATCCCTTCAGGCCAAGCTGCCCTGTTTCTGTGATACACAGATACTTAAAACCTGGTGAGTCACCAGTACGTTACAGGGACTGGCTGTATTCGGCAAGAGGCTTGTCCCCGGGTCTCTGCTAGATGATCTCACCCCTTCTCAGCTTCTGCTGAGATGGCTGAGGGACCATGCCTGTAAGCTTCTTAGATGTTTTGCTTTGATTAGGTATCTGCATGTCACAGCCTTCAAAGAGCCTTTGTGCAAATGAGGACCCTCTTTCATCTTTCCGAGGTATTAACAGAAGACGGCACAGCTCTATTTAACATTCCTTCCTAAAACATACGTCCTGCAATTTTAGCATCTTTTATCACACAGATAGGTTGTGCATCCAGCTCCTGATTCTTTGCTTACGTTTATCTTCCTCCGCTCACATTTTACTGCAAGCAGCAAGATAAAGACAGGCTGTATCTTTAACATTTTGCTGGGAAACCTCCATGCCTAAGTATCCAGGTCCATCCTCTCTAAGCTGTTTACCACATAAGTGTAAATCCCAGCGCTGCTGGTCTTCCTGCCACGATATAACAAGAATCCACTCTTCCCAGTTTTTAGTGCCAGATCTTTGTTATTTTTGAGTCCTCACAGGAAACACTCTTAAAAACTGCAGGTTTCCATCAAGAGTCTTCCACAGCTACGTAGGTACCCTCTGGGTCCTCAGGGCCCTCACTAACCAAGGTATCAAAGTATTAGTTTTGTGTTGCTGTCACAGTAAATTATTGCAAATGTAGCAGCTTCAGACAGTCCAAGTTTATTTTTTTGTAATTCCTTAGTTCAGAGGTCTGATACGGGGCTCCCTGAGCTACAAGTGAAGTGGCCAGGCAAGGGGCCTCCTGGCTGCTCTTGGCAAGGCTCTGTTTTCTTGCCTGTTCTTAGCCCTGGAGACTCCTGCAGCCTTTGTCCTGTGCTTCCCACCTCCATCTCCAAGGCCAGCAGCCACAGCTGGATCTTTCTCCCATCTCCTTTCTAGACTCTTTCCCATCAAAGCATGTCTCTCAGACCACACCCAGGTCAGATTCCCATTTCTAAGGAGCCCATATGGGCAATCCAGGGTAAGCTCCTCATTTCAAGGCCCACAACATTAATTACGTCTGCGAAGTCCTTTTTTCTGCTGCTGAAGATAATGTTTGCAGGTTCTGAAGATGAGGGTATGTCTTCGGGAGGACATTGTTCTGTGACCACTGAGAGAAATTCCTATGGTGTGTATGCCATTACTGTTTTGATTTGGCAATAGCAACCACAGTGGTGTTTGAGTTGATATCCTCCTGTGCAGTTTTGTGTTCCCCAGTGGTATGAGGTTCTGTCTTTAAAATACTGAGACTTTCACATGTCTTTGAATATGCTAAAGCCAATTAAATAGGTTCACTGCTACTAGGGCAGGAAACAATGGCCTCAAGCCCCATTCTGTCCATAATTGACAGCACAGTTAGACATCTATATTATGGCCTTATTTTCTGTGTATTTTGCTCTGAAATTAAAGCATGTGAAATAAAGAAATGCAATTTTTAAAAATCATAATAAATGGAGGACTTGTATACTCTATGAACACAATTAGACATTTTTTGTTCAGAAAAACCAACACATCCAGTTTCCTTATGCTGTCTTTGAGCTAACAGCAAACGAATTGTGAGCTGACTGCCCATACATGACACCCATAATGCCCCCCTCATGGTACCATATTTGTTCTGCAAGAAAACCAAAGGTGCAACAGGCACAGAAAAGGAAAAAAATAAACTATGTTCTCTGTGACCTGAGGATATTTCATTTATATGAGTTGCCTATGATCATAGATATATGAATGGCTATCAAATGAATTGAGTTTTAAATACTTGAACTTTCCATGGAGAACTGTCTGTAAAGTGAAACAATACTTCATAAAATGAAAAAGCACCACCCCATGTATCATTTTTAGTCCAGAGTTTCTACAAATTTGTCTGACTAAAATAGGAAATCAACAGGCATGGTGTTGTAGCCTATTAATTCCAGTGCTCTTAAACTCTGTAATTCCAGTGCGTGGGGCTCTGAAGCAGGAGAATCGCTTTGAGTTCAGGGTCAAGCTAGGCTACAGAGTGAGTTCAAGGACCATCCTCAACTGCCCAGTGAAACTCTATATCAAAAAGACAAAAAAAAAGAAGGAAAGAAATGAAAAATAAGAGGACATGATGAGCCAGTGAGTAGCTCGAGAAAAATTAGGCAGAACTCTTAAGCTATTTTAACTAATATAGGGCTGGGGAGATGGCTCAGTGGAACAAACACTTGCCTGGCAAATGCAAAGACCTGAGTCTAATCCCTGGTTCTGCAAAAAAAAAAAAAAAAAAAAAAAAAAAAAAAAAAATTAACTAGTATAATGACTAAGTATACACATGACTTGTCAGAGCTGTGGGAAATAGAATATGCACTACAATTAGATTAGTGTCTATACTAATATAGGTAGACCAAATGATAGGCATAGTTATGCTAACTTTTTGGTTTTGATTTTTTTTTCAGTCTTCTATTTATTCACTATTTATTCTCAGTCTCCCCAGTACTAGGATTACAGGCATGCACCACCATACCCAGTTTCAGTAGCCAGCACAGTGTGCTGGTATGGCATGCAGTACCAGAATCAAACCCAGGTTGTTAAGCTTGCCAGGCAGGTTCTAGAACTACTGAAATATCTCCCCAGCCCTGCTTTTTTGTTTCTGAGATAAGGTCTTGCTTTGTAGTTTAGGCTGGTCTTGAACTCATTAGCCCAGGCTGGCCTCAAATTCTCAGAGATCCTCCCACTTAGCCTCTGAGGTGCTGGGATTGTAAGCACCAATGCATCCAGTTTCCTTATGCTGTCTTTGAGCTAACAGCAAACGAATTGTGAGCTGACTGCCCATACGTGACACCCATAATGCCCCCCTCACGGTACTATATTTGTTCTGCAAGAAAACCAAAGGTGCAATTAATGGATCAATTGGCTAACTTGTAAACTACAGTTATAGTCAAGGGTCCTCACCTCTGTGAGGATGGTAATGCAATGGTATGTGCTGTCCCCTGGTGCTTTCCATTCACTGTTACTGGAACCTCAACTTGTAACCAGATTCAGCTGGAGACACTCATATGACAAACAGAGACAGGATGTGGGGACACTGCATATCCCGGGACTCAGGCCACATACATTGTTCTTGTCCTAAAGTGTGTAAATAGCTCCATCTCTTTCTCTTTGGTTTTAGCTATATTATTCAATTGATTTGCAAACTACCTCAGTTACTTATCTCTTGTTGCTGGGACAAAATATCCAACACCCAAAACAAAGAAAGAAAAAGGTTTATTTAGCTCACAGTTAGTGAAGGTTTCAATCCATACTCACCTGGCTCCAAGCGGAGTAGCATATGGCATATGGCAGTAGTTCACTGCAGTGGAAAACAGTAAAGAGCAAAGGGAGAGGCAGTGGCTGCAGCTCCTAGCAAGCCCCTCTCCCCTGCTCACATTGTAATGTGGATTACCCACCCCAGGATGAGAATAGCAGTCATACCTGTAATCCCAGCACTGGATCATGAAGTAATCATAAACCCTAGACCCATAACTGCATGAGGCTTTGCAGTGACACATAGACACAAACCATGACACAAATTTCATGATTTCAGAATCTTAATTTGCCCAATGAGCCCTTCTGGGATAGGGGAATAACTTTCAGGGTAGCATTCTGAGAGATGGTATTCTTGGAGGTGGCATGAAATCAAATGGGTGATAAAAGGCTAATAGGAAGAGAAGGTTCTCAGGCCAGGGAGATGGCTCAGTGGAATAAGCACTCTCCTGGCAAGCACAAGGGTCTGAATCTGCAAAAAAAAAAAAAAAAAAGTGGGAGGGTGGGGGAGAGAAGGCTCTGAGGGTGAACCCTAGATGACAGATTCCTGAGTAATACGTAGCAAATACTTCTAGGGCTTGGGTCCACGCATTGCTGCGTTCCCTGCCCCAGTGAGTGCATCCTCATCCATTCAGCTGCAAACAGAATCTAAGAGTCAAGGGCTCCTGAGCCCCACTTACAAGTGCAGGAGGCTTTGAGGGGACATGCAGAAGGTGTAAGGGCCTATATCTAGAGCTTTCTCTCCTGCCACTCCACTCTGACCCTATGCCCTTCCGGCCCCATGCCACTTTGCCTTGGAGCCAGCCAACTATGGACTGAAGCCTCTATAACTATGAGGCAGAATGTACCTTTCTTTCTTAGATTTGTGCATACCAGGTATTGTTTCTCAGTGACAAAAATGTCACCAAGAAAGAACATGTTTAGCGAGAACTTGTTAAACAATGAAATACACCTTTAGCACCAGCACAAATCTACACCTCACCATGAGGATCTAATTTCCCCACTTTTCTAATGCTCATGCATTTAAGGCAGTTGCTAATAGGTGGTTGTGAGAATTGCTTAACAGTGTTGACTCTTCTGAACAATAGCTGTATTCATAGCAATGACCCTCTGAACAATGCAATATATTTGTTAGTAGTTAACAAGGAGATTTTTAAATATTGTCTCTGACATCAGAGTAAAGGAGGCAGAAGCATTATTCCTAGCTACATTTTTCTAGTGTTGAAACTGAGTCACAGAGGCCACCTGAGAGTCACACACTAATAACAAGTAACAAAGCAAGACAAGGAATAAACACTTAGGCCTCTGATTTCTACTTTTAGAAACAATTCCAAAACCCTTCCCTTTCATAGAAGTAAAATCTTATTTGGCTGGTAGTTTATCAGAACAGAGGGAACTTAGGTACTTCAGAACTGAACATTTTTTATGTTTTCTTTTGAGAGATGAGAGAAGGGAGCTTTTCCTAAACTTTCACATCCAGGCAAGCACAAAAGTCAAAGGATAAGATAAGCGGGGAGAAAGCTGACAACAATGAGCTCAGTCCAGTTTGCAGAGGATGCTGGGGAGATGCTGGGGCCTGATTCTTGGATCCATCGAGTACCCAGAGATAAGCCAGAGGCTAGCTTTACATAGTCAGTGAATCAGACTTCCCACTGGGGCAAGGAAATCTAGACATGCCAAGGCCTTCCCAACTAACTTTCAACCAATATGGATTATTTCCCAAGAACAAGGAACCCTTAAAATCAACCTGTCTTGGAATTTTCAAGGAAATCAAGAAATTAGCCTATCTAGTGAGGCTTCTGATACAACATGCCAGGCTAAGCAGGACTTGCCTCCCCCTCCTCAAATCGTATTGCCAAAGCAGGGAAGGAGCAGAGCACCACACACCACAAAAAGCCTTCTGGGGTCAGAAGCTTGACAGGTTTCTGAGAATCAAGAGGTGAGGTGGAAATGTACTGGCAGATGAAACAGGAAGGAGCCAGAGCTCAGAATGTGCATGAAGAACACTGTAGCGAAGACCAGAGCCTGCATGTGCATGTTAGGGGCTGGGGCACAGCTCTGAGCTCTAGGTCTTGGGAACAGAGTTGAGGGTGGGAAGTGGAGGGGAAATCAGGGCGGTGAACTGAAGGCCTACCGCAAAAAGACTTGGGCAGTCTGGCTACTCCTCACATTGACTTTTTGAGAGCAGCACTAGGCCAGAGGACTGTTTCTGGGGAAGAAAACTGAGCCTCGCTTGCTAAAGAGCAAGTGAAAAAAAAAAAGAAATCCTAGAACCAAGACTTCTGGCTCTTGTCTAACACCTCCCATTGTTTGCCTGACCATCCGTTCTTTTTTTTA
>PVKA01024406.1:23518-34371 GCA_004027165.1 Ctenomys sociabilis | reverse complement strand
CAATGGAATAAGTGCTACCCTGGCAAGCACAGGGTGCTGATTTTGATCCCCAGTACCAAAAATACATCTAGGTGTGCTGGCCCAAGGAAGGACTCAGGGAGCTGCAGGCCTTCTCAGACTACACAATCAGTTCAAGATCAGTCTGAACTTCATAGTTCAGTTTTGACCTTGTATCAAAAGAACAAAACCACAAACAGGAACACACATCCATGCCTGTCTTGTAGAAACTTTAGATCAACTTACTCACAAAGGAGAAAATTTCATTTAAACATCCTGTTATTCTTACACTCAACTGCTAAAAACACTGATGATCTTGAATTTCCTCATTTCTTCTTTGCCACTCTGTTGCATAAAGGAGGTCTTTAAAGGGCCAGAAAAAAACAAAACAAGAATCACCTTTGGTTTATCAAGAGGTGACTTCACTGGATATTTAAGGTGAATGAAAATTTGGAATACTAACGGGACCTTTTTTTTTTTTTTTGTGGAACCACAGATTGAACTCAGGCCCATGCACTTGCCAGGGAAGGGCTTATTCTACTGAGCCATCTCTCCGGCCCACTACTGGGACCTTAATAAAATCACACTGGTTTAGGAATAAGAAAAAAATGAAGTACCCCTCTTCTTGGGATCCAGAGTTGCACCACTTAATGAAACTTTTCACCAGCAGATTAATCCTGCGGTCATCTCCAGCACCATCTCCATCAATCAGGAGGCGCTTCCTGATGACTTCGTCTGCAGGGAAAAAGGCAACAAGAATTACAGGACCTCCTGGCTCTTGGCAACTGGCAAGGACAAATAACCAGCATCATCACTTATTTACTTGTTCAAAACAAAAGGACCAAATGCCACTGAGCTGCACAAACAAATGGTAAGTTCTACACTATGTGTACTTTATAGTAAGAAATGCATGGGGCTGGAGAGATGGCTCAGTGGAATAAGCACTTCCCTGATAAGCGCAAGAGTTTGAGTTCAATCCCTGGTTCTGCAAAAAAAAAAAAAAAAAAAAAAAAGGTATGCATGCGTAAAATGATTTTAAAAAGGTATATGCCTATTCAAAAGGACAAAAAAAAAGATAGTGCCTGTGTAGTGGCAGGCCCTGTGCACAGGTGGAGGGGAAGGGTGAAGGCCTTGCCTGCACAGAGCTGGCACCCTCGCACCAACAGAGAAAGCAATTCTCAGAAACAACCAAGGAAAGGTGCTAATGCCTAAAACTTTCTTGGGCGGAGGGGGAGACGGTGCAGATAGAAGAGAGTTGAGAATGTTCATGTCTCTGGCTAGAGAGGGGCACTAGTACAAGGAATTGAGAAAAAGAGACTGAAAAGATACAATGGCAGGGGCTAGGCAGAGAATTCAGCATGCCTAAGTGCCTGCTTGGCAAGGGCAAGGTTATGAGTATGATTCCCAGTACCACACACACACACACACACACACACACACACACAAGATAAAAGCAGAGTACAAAGAGAGTGAGGTCAGAGAGAAGGAATGGATTTGTTAAATACACATATAGCTTAGTCACTTCATCTTTAAATGTTTCCATCCTTTTGAATATTTTAAACAGACTACACAACTAGGTGTGGTGGCGCACACCAGTAATCCCAGCACTTGGGAAGCTGAGGCAGGAGGATCATTGCCTGGGCTACAAAGTGAGCTCAAGGACAGCCTTAGCTGCATAGTGAGACTCTATGTCAAAAAAAACCAAAATAAAACAAAAAGGAATACAGAACAGAGTGAAGATAGTGCTTAATAACAAGTGGGCTTCCCATGCATGTGCCTGCAGCATTAAGCTAGGGCTCCTGCCTGGACAAAAATAATGCTGCACCACAGTGATGCCCAATGGTGGCCACAGTCAAAACCATTTTCAGGGCTGGGGAGATGGCTCAGTGGAATAAGCACTTCCCTGGCAAGCACAAAGGCCTGAGTTCAATTCCCGGTTTCGCCAAAAAAAACAAAACAAAACATTTTCACCTAAAGGCTGGCCATGACCAAAACTGGTGATCACAGGCTTGTGAGGGTGCTGAGAAACTGCAGTGATGCACACTGCTGGAATGTAGCCCATCATGCCCTCTAGGGCCACTGGACACACCAAACAAAATGCACACACCTTCCTGCTTCATAATTTAAATTCTTGGAGTTTATCACTTAGATACATGTGTACTCATGCACAAAAACAGATGTGAAAGGGTGTATGCAATACTGCTATCTGTAGTAGAAAGATTGCAAACCTTATCACTAGCCAGCAAGAGATGGCTGTTACACTAGCCAGTAGTGTAACAGAATGCAGCTCAAAGGAGAGTGTGGGCGTGCACACAGGCAGTGCGTCTCCTGTGAGGTACAGGGGAAACACAGATGCGCACAGGCAGGACTTTCACAAGCGCAGGAAAGGGAGGCCTGCTGTGCGCGTGTCCGTCACACACAGTAAGACACTCAGGAAGTGCCGTGCAAGGGGCCACAGTGAAGTGGTGGTATCAGCTGTGTAAGGTGAGAGGGGCCACAGAAAGAGTTTTTAAAAGCCCCAAATTTTCTTGCCATTGTGTAATCTGAATGGATTGTGGAGTGGTTTTCTTTTTAATCAAATGCACCACTTTTTAAAACAAAATTTTAAAGTGTAAATAATTCCTGGGGCGCCTGCGTGATGAATGTAAGAATAGCTCCTGTGCGGGGGCAGAAATATTCCTGAGCACAGGTGCAATGGACATAAACTTCGGAGGGCAGATGGCTCTATTTTTAAAATATATTCTATGATAACATCTGACATAGATTTTTAGAATTGGGTTTGGTCATCAGAATTATAGCTTTGAAAGACTGCTCAAGCAACAAATCAATCAGGGTTTAAGTTTACATCTAAAAATACAAATTCATGCTTTGTTTTTAACCACACACACACAAAAAAATGAAGAGGCAGACAAAAGACAGCCTCTAAGGAGGTTTAAATGCAGAAAATAAACTGCCCTTTTTTCTACTACCAATTTTTCAAGTTTTATCAGTAAGAGCAAACAAGCTAAGTAAGGTAACCCGGTGATAGCAGTGCTGCTCACCCATTTTTTGCTACTGTTGCCCAAGGCCCCCAAGCCCCATCTTTCTAGCAGACTCCTGAAGCACCAGCTTTATTGAGGCTGGAGTTCCAAACTGTACATGCATTTAGGACCAGGGAGACAGCACCTGAGAGAACCCGGTGTGGGGTGCCTTAACTGAGGGGAAGCTTTGACTGCTTTTCAAGGCTGGTAACTAAAAACGCTCACCATTCTGTGCTTACTCCACAAAATATGATAAAAGTGCACAGATCTTAAAATGCAGTACTCCAATCAGAAAAAGTATTAACACATGCAGACACAATGTAGACCACCTCGCATGCCAAGCCCACAGGCTGCACCTAGAGGGGCGTGCTGTTTGCTCCAATTCTTGCTCAGCAGCCCAGTCTTCTACATTCAGATGCTAAATAATTATTCTACATTGAACGTGCAGCACCTGCACAGGACCCCTGCCTTCTAAAGAGTTTTTTGTCTCTGTGCACCACTAACAAGTGATAGGCGGCGACTGCCTTAGCATTTTTTCATTTGTACAGCAGAGATTGTTTACACAAAATACATAGCTATGAACCAAAGATCCAAGCCTTTCACTCACTTGAGAAATAACAAACATGCAAGGGGAGATTAGAAAAGCAGGTCCTTCTGACTTGTGGAAAATCAGAGCAAGATCTGAACTGTTCTTTTGACATTTAAAAATCATCAATCAAAAAAAATCATCAATCAAAAAAAATAAGGGGGGGGCTAGGGAGATGACTCAGTAGAACAAGCACTTGCCTGGCAAGCACAAGGGCCTGAGTTCAATCCCTGGTTCAAAAAAAAAAAAAAAAAATGGGGGGGCTGGGGAGATGGCTCAGTGGAATAAGTGCTTCTTTGGCAAGTGCAAGGGCTGGAGTTCAATCCCTGGTACGGCCAAAAATAAATAAATAAATAAATAAGAAATAAAGTGTACTTTTACCAATATCTTTCAGAATTTCAATTAACATGTATTCTTGGACTCAACAATTCCAGCATGAACATTGGAATATTATGACAGAATATAAAAAGCAACTCAGATGACCACCAACCAGGGAACAAATTAAATTCTGGTACAAAAACATGATGGAATACTATAAAGCTAGAAGAGGGCCAGTGAGATAGCTCAGTAGACTGAAGTGCCTGCATAGGCAGGCGCGGGTCAAACCCTGGCACCACATGCTGCACCAGCCCTGCCCTCAGGGTGGGCTGAGCTGGCCAGAGTCCAGGCGTGGTGGTGCACCTGTGATCCCAGTGGGGAGTGTGAGCTGCATAGTGAGACCCTGCAATAATCAAATATATTTTTAAAAAATTTATCCCAGCACTGGGGAGGCTGAGGCAGCAGGATTGTTGTGAGTTCGAGACCAGCTTGAGCTACAAAGTGAGCTTAAGGCCAGCCTGAACTGCATAGTGAGGCCCTGTCTCAAAAAAAACAAAAACAAAAAAATTTAAAATAAAGATATAAGAGATCATTTAAGTAACCTGCTATGAGCAAGGTGATGAATGATATGCTCTGCTCAAAAAAGGGGGTAAAGGGGCCAGGGAGATGGCTCAGTAGAATAAGTGCTTCCCTGGCAAGCGCAAGAGCAAGTTCAATCCCCAGTTCCACCAAAAAAAGGGTGTATGTGGAAATAATATAAAATATCTGCCTGCATTTGCAGATACCCTGGGATGATATACAAGAAGCTAACAAAAGGGTATTAAAAGAGAGGTCGTGTAAGTTGGGGAGACAGGAGAATACTGCATCTCATGAGGTTGTCTGATATATCTATGGACTGATGGAGCTATACACTTTTTTTTTTTTTTCATTGCTAAGGATTGAACTCAAGACCTTACACTTGCTAGGCAGGCACTTATGCCACTGAGCTATCTCTAGTAGTCAAAATCTGTTCATTGTTTAGAAAACAACCTAGCCTGTTGTGGCAGTACATGCTTGTAAAGCTTATAAATAGTAGCACTCCAGGAGCCTAAAGCAGGAGGTTTCACTTCAAAGCCAGCTTGGGCAATTTAGAGAGACCCTCTCTCAAACAACAAAGGACTGGGGATACAGCTCAATGCAAAGATATGGGGTTCAGTCCCAGTAAAGTGGGGGGGTAGGTGGGAACACTTCACTTGTCCCTCAGGCAGAGGAAGCTGTGAGCTCTAACAGGTAAGAGAATGGAAGGCTCAGCCTAGGACCTCAATACATGTTCTAGAACACTCCGAGATTGGACTGCACAGGACAAAGGTAGGTAGTAGAACACAAGATGTAAAACAGGTATGGGCTCACACTGTGAGGTCTTTGCTACAGTTAGTGCCATACTACAGACTTCAATGGCAGGCAGCATAGAGAAGCTGACAATTCGTGGGCAGAACTTTCAAGCAACAACAAAGCTGAGGAAAGCAGCCTAGAAGGAGGAAAAGCCCAGACCCTGGAAGGCTGGTCAGAAGGTGGCCGGAGCACTTGTATTCACAGCAAGCACAGCAAACTACAATATCAGAACCACAGGGACAGGAAAGCAGAGCTGGGAGCACACAAGGGCAGGGCCAGACCTGGGGCAGGATGAGCAGGCGAGTGGTAGGACCAGTTCTGCAGCACCAGGACTACCTGCCCAGGACCCAGGGACCTCTGCCAACTCCCCCAAGTGCTTTCCAGCCCAAGTACACTTCACACTCAAACCCTCAGGACAAAACAGAAACGGAACCAATGGCTTGGCTACTTCACCCAGTGTTTACTCATGTTGTGTGTGCATGTGTACATTCCTGAGACTGACATTTAACTTCATCTGTAAAATGGAAATAAACCTACTTTGTAGGAGTGCTGTGAAATAGAAGTATAGGAAAGAGCACAATGATCGTCACATTAGCAAAAATCTTGGCTTTATGGTACATGTGATCCAAAAGGTCTATCACCCTACAAATGTTATTAAAGACTAAATGCTTAGGACTACCTCTGGACACACACACATGAATCTGTGCATACGGAATCTACTGCTACGGCTCTTCACAGAACGGCTTCTCCCCTCAGACTCACTGTAAGGTCACAGCACTTCTGGCTGAGACTGTGCAGACAGCTGCTGCCTGGAAACTCTCCACAAAGTACATGAAGTGAGCTCCAGCACACCAAACTAAAAGGTTGCATTTCCAGTGTGCGGATGCGTCCTGTGTGTTTTACAGTCCCTAATACATACCGTACCAGCATTATGATTGATTTTTAATGATGATTTTTATGATTCACTTAAAACATGCTTTAGTATACACATTAGTTTCATGAATATTCATGCTTCAAGTCCTCTGTACATAATCTGACTGCTCACATTAATAGTTCTCATGGGCCTCAGTCCACCTAGCAAAATTAATATACATGGCTTGGAGGCTATTTCACATACTGTAAATTCAAATGAGGAGGGACCAAGGCCATGTAAAACCTGTGTTTGCACAGCCTACCATTAGACTGACTGCTGAATCTCGGGCCCTTCCTGAGTTACTAACATGAATCGCATAGACCAACTTCAGGCTCCTTACGGTGAAATAACTCACGGCTCCTCCTTTCAAGTTTAAAATCATTAATATAATTTTTAAGTTCAACGGTATCAAGAAAACATACAAAAGGTGGGTGGAAAGGATATTGAAAAGATAAATTTATTCCTCCACATACATACTGATCTGAGATACTCAGGATAAATTTCATTAAACTGCTGATACCAAGGTAAAATACTTGATAGTTTAATTTTTTAAATTTCAAAAAACAAAACCAAGTGTTTTATTTTCATTTTTTGTTTGTTGAAATGCTTAAAATATGGTGCAAGGGCAAAGCGTGGTGTTGCACACCACTAACCTTAGTACTTGGGAGGCTGAGGCAGGAAATATTTTTTTATCTAAACAAATTTTAAAAATGGTACAAGGATAAAATGACAATCTTGCCTGAAAAATCTATTTCTCTTGCCTAGGTATGGTGGCACACACCATCAATCCAGCATTGTGGGAGGCTAAGACAACAGGGCTACAAGTTCAAACCCAGCCTGGGTAACACCAGGACTCACAAAGGGCTGGGGTTGCAGCTCAGTGCAAAGGCCCTGGGTTTAATCCTTACTGCAAAAAACAAAGAAACAAGCAATTTTGGCTAAAGAAATATTATGTAACTCTGTAACCCCTTTGCTGGAGCCCTGGAAAACAACAAATTAGATGAATTCACTGGCATTAGTTTTTTTTAAAAAATCCCTTTTTTAAGCTCACAAATGTCCAATTCATATTGGATAAGCAACTGAAAAGGTGTAACTGCAGCAGCAAACCCAACATCTACACACTCCTCCTGGCGAACGTACACCCCATTTGCTGTGTTTCCCTATGAAGTGTCCTGCCTCGATAATGAGCTACATGGTCCTCAGCTCTGAAGAGCCAGCTGTGCGTGTGGTATCACATGTTACCCCAGAACAACTCGAGTGTGCTATCACCTTCCTTCTGCAGATGACAGGAGACACCTCTACATTCAGGGAAATGCACACAACATTACAGTCATAATGAAGATCCATTATCCTGTCGTACTGTTTACAGGCATATTAAAAATCATTTTCAAAATTTAACAAGCATATATCCATGCATCACACTTCTCTAATTAAAAAACAAAAGCTACTGTCAAAACCAACATGCACCACTAAACAGAATGCTGGGTGCAGCCCTCCCTGGTTCTCTCCTCTCCCATCTGTTGCTCTGGTGTACAGACATAGCTGCCTACTGTCCTCTGTACTACACAAAGCACTTGAGAAACTATTTCCATCAGGGTACTAAGCACTGCTTAACACCCTTTAAATTAACACCTACAGACACAAACTGCTAACATAATGCTAGGCCACCACCAGGGAAAGGAGAGTGGCTCTGCTGCCAGCCAGCTGTGTGACTCGGAGGTTCACTACAGGGGATCCCCATTTCCTCATCAATAAGATGACAGATAGTGCCCAAATAGCCAGCCTGCTATTTATGGACAGCAGTGTGGTACCTCCTGTCTTCCCTCTGAGGCAATCCAGTTCCTCCCTTTAGGTGAAGAACAGTTAACTACAGTGCTCTGTAGACATGGGCCCATGCAAGGGCAACAGGAGCACATAAGAGGTACAGTTCCTCATCTCTGCCCCTAACTCCTCCCGAGAGCTTCTCAGGGGACGTGCATTGCACAGCCATGTCACTGTCCTCTGCACAACCCCCACTGACACCCGACGCCCATCTCTCTACAAGCAACCCAGCAAACACCTCAAAGATGAATAGACCACAAACTCCCCTACTCCTGCATTCTGGCCGTTTGGACCCAACCTTACTGGCCTTGCTTATCTTCTCCAAGAGTACAGAGCTTGTTTTTATACACCTTTGCTTCTACTTACTGGGTTTTTGTTTTGTTTTGTAACACAGGGGCTATTTAACTATATGGTTTAGTTGGGTTTTTTTGGCGGAACCGGGGATTGAACCTAGACCCTTGCACTTGCCAGGCAAGCGCTTATTCTACTTGAACCATCTCCTTGGCCCCTGTTTGTTTTTAGCCTATGCACCTTTTTCTTTTTTCCCTAGGTATTTTTTTAAAAAATAGGGTTTCACTATGTAGCTCAGGCTGGCCCTGAACCCAGATCCCCCTGCCTTGGCTTCCCACCTGGCCAGGACCCTCTCTGCTTTCTTGGGCCCTCCACAGGGCAGACTCTTTCAGGTTCCGAGTGATATGCGACTTCAGAGCCCAGAGCCTGCAGCCCTAGTTTACCCCAGCTGTGGGCATCACTCCACTAAGCTCACTCTCCAGACCCGGCTTTCTTCTGGGGTGTTATCTCAGTGACTTACTTGGCTGCACAGTAGCACTTCCCTCCCTCCAGCAGGGGACGGCCACCCCTTCTGTCTAGATCGTGCTGCAGCTAGTGCTGTGTGCCCTACCTAGTGGGGCCCAACAGATGGCTGTTGACTGATCCCACATGCTACTTAGCGCAGTTCATTTTCCCCCAGATCAGTAAAGATAGGGAAAGGCAATCTGTGCAGATCTGATGAAGAAGAAGTAATGATCACCATCACAGTAAAACAGCTCTTATATTTAATAACAATTATTGAACATTACTATGTATTGGACTCAGCACCAAGCTCTTTACAACCATTAGTTCACCTTTAAGATAACCCTCAGAGGGGCCGGGAAATGGCTCAGTGGAACAAGCGCTTCTCTGGCAAGCACAAGAGCCTGAGTTCAATCCCCAGTTCCACAAAAAAAAAAAAAAAAAAAAAAAACCCTTCAAAGGTAAGTTTCATTATTTCTATTGTCACAGAATAAGGTTCAGGTTTCAAGGCCAGCTTGGAAGTGACAAAGTAAGAAGGACCTCTGGGCCTTCTAAGGATGTGCGGCCCCCTTGTCTACAGTCGGTATGTTCACAAAAATGCTTCCTCACTCCAGATCGCCCCTCTGACAAAAATCCATCATTTGTTTCACCTGCACCAACTCAACAGAGAACTGTCCAGATATGCAGTCACTCCAATGAAAACCCTTTGGCCAGAACCATCATGGGGGCCCATGACCTAACCAGGGCATCACTGCAGCAGGACCCTCCATGCCTTATGGGGAAGAGCAAGAAGCTGAGCCTGTTGGCTAACTCAGTAGCTACATACCTTTGGCCAAGTTTTGTAATGTCTCTGGGTTGAAGTTTCATCTATGAAATGAGGATAAGAACTAACACACTGCCAACACATGGTACAGGTGTGGTCTACGTGTTCTGCCGGAAGAGAACTTGGAGCCTTGTTTTCCTTGCTCTTGTCCCTCTTCACATAGCACACTGTTTCAGGCAGATCGGGACTGAGGGTGTGGCTCAGGGGTTCAGCACTTGCTCAGAATGAACAAGAACTTGGGCAATATACAAAAATGACAGCAAATCTGACCATACCACATCAGCACTAAAACTTTTTAATGCTTTCCCACGGCCCTTAAAAAAAAGCTGTTGCTCTTTCCAAATTCTAACCAGTAATGATCATCTCTGAGTTCTTCCACCACTTTTGAACCTTGCACAAATGGGTCTCTGCCTTGAAATCCGGTCCAACTACACCTATTTATCCTTAACAATGGTAATTCTTCTTGAGGGTATTTTCTTTTGACAGCCATTAGGCTGGCGTGCTGCATGTCTATAATCCCAGCACTGGGGAAGCTGAGGCAGGAAGATCAATGTGAGCTTGAGGCAAGCCTTGCTGCATAGAGAGGTCAAGCCAGACTGACATACACTGTCTCAAAAAATAAAAAATAAAATAAAATAGGGAAGGATTCTGAGTAATTTTAAGAATCCTAATCCTGGTGAACGGGTGAACAATCTAAGCCTACAGTCCCCCAACTTGTACTCCCAAGCTCCCAGCGGTAATACCCATAAACCCTTAACAATATTCAGTGTCTTTCCCACCACACTGCAACCTCAGTGGAAGAAAAGGACTTGCCAGGGAGCTTTAGGCTGTAAACCCAAGAAGGCCCAGCCGGAGAGGATCGAATCAGGCAACTGAACGAGGTAGTGTTGATTCCAGTAAGTCCCTGGGCCTTCTGCTACTGCTCCACAGTCCACAAAGCCAGACCTGTTGGCCTGGCCTCTCACCGCTTCAGAAGAGCCTCTAGACGGTGTCCAGTTACCTGTCAGGCTCCCCTTAAACAGACCAACACCTCTAGACTGTCCCTTCCGAGATGCCAGTGTCCCTCCTCATTACTGGGGTACTTGCTGAGTGTTCCTCCAACTGCCGGCCACTCCTGTTCACTCTTAGGTGGAGGTACACTAAACTGCCTCCCCGTCTCCTTCTTGACATCTACTTCGTTTTGTTTTTTTGTTTTTTTTTTTGTTTTTTTTT
>PVKA01024406.1:0-23418 GCA_004027165.1 Ctenomys sociabilis | reverse complement strand
CAGGCCTGTAGGACTGGCCCAATGCTGCAGGGCAGAACACCCCACCAGGTGTCACCCTTTGCACTCTGCCCACCCTTGGAGCTCCTCCCTCCCAGGCCCTCCCCAGTGCCCAGGACACCCACACCCCCCCCACCACGCACCCCGCTCCCCACCAGCGCCCTCCGCCATGCCCCACACCCCCTCCCAGGCGTGCTCCGCCCCGGGAGACCGGCCACGAGTTTGGGGGAGCACAGTGCTCAGGAGGGAAGCTGGGGAGGCCGGGTGCTCAGCAGCCTGCGTCCCCCGGGAACCGAGGGGTGTTTGGGTGAAGGGGTGGCCTGGTGCTGGGGGGTGTGGGAGACGCCGGGGTGCCGGGAAGCGGCCTGGACGAAGTGAAAACGACAGGCGGTTCAGGAAAGCGGCCCGGGGTTCAGGAAAACAGGCCGGCGTGCTGGGGAAGCAGCCAGGGGTTTAGGGAAGCGGCCCAAGGTTCAGGGAAGCAGCCGGGGATGCCGGAGAATCGGCCGGAGCTCAGAAAAGCGGGCCGAGGGCTCAGAGACTAGGAGTGCCGGAGAAGCGGAGGGGATTCAGGGGAGCGGCCCGGGGCTCGGGGAAGCGGCCAGGGGTGCCGGGGAAGCGGCCGGGGACTCGGGGAAGCGGCCCGGGGTGCCGGGGAAGCGGCCTGGGATGCCGGGGAAGCGGTCGGGGGCTCGGGGAAGCGGCCGGGGGCTCGGGGAAGCGGCCCGGGGCGCCGAGGAAGCGGCCCGGGGTGCCAGGGAAGCGGTCGGGGGCTCAGGGAAGCGGCGGGGGCTCGGGGCTGGGCCGAGGGCTGCGGGGGGCGGAGGGGCCCGGGCAGCGCCGGCGAGCGGCCTTACCGTCAGTCACGGCTCCCATGGCGTGCGCGGCGGCGGCGCGAGCCCGGGCGGCGGCTGGCGGCGCCGAGGTCAAACTCCCACAATGCAGCCGGGTAAACAGCCATGGAGGAGGAGGCGGCGGCGCCCGCGGCCGCCCGCTCCGCCGCCTGAGTCGCGCCGCGCCGCCGCCGCCGCCGCCCCGCGGGAGCCCGCGCCGCCAGCCCCCAGCGCTCGGGGTCCCGCGGCCGGCGCGTGAGGGAGGCCCGGCGGCGGCGGCCCGCAGCCCCGGCCCCGCGCCCCGCCCGGCCCACGCCCCGAGGCCGCCCGAGGCCGCCGCCAGCCGCCAGGTGAGCTCGCCCGGCGCCGCCGCGCTGCGGGCCCGGCCCGGCCGCGACCTCCCGCGAAGGCGCCCCCCGCCGCTGCCACCGCCGCCGCCGCCGTCGGGTGGGCTCGGGCCGGGTGGGCGGGCGCGGCGCGGGGCGGGTCCCGGGCGCAGCCGTCGCCCCGAAAGGCCCGGCTACAGGTCGCGAGGCGCCGGCCCGGCGTCCGCCGCCTTCCCGGGCCCCACGGCCGCGGGCGCCGGGCGGAAGAGAAACTTGGCGGCCTCGCGCGGAGTTGGCGGAGCGACCTCGCCGGCACCCGTCCTCCGCCAGGACCCCGTCCCGTCGGCGGCTGGCGCGGGCGCTCTCATTGTAATTTTTCTTTGGTTTTCAAAAACTGTCTATGTGGCCATCCGCGTTTTAGGGGAAATTGAAAGCGGATGAAGGAGCTGGTGCGGCTCCGTAAGAAACGTAGTCTCGAGCTGCGGATGGTATCGGCGTCTCTCCTCCAAAGTCGCCTTGATTCAACTTGGATGAGTTTCCGGTAAAGGGCACCGCTGAGGTGGTTAGGGGTGAGAAGCCGGCGCGACTGCTGACCCGACCTCGGGGGCTGGACGCTGCGAGCCCGGCGCGGGGCCGAGCTCGGAACCCATGTCTGATAGAGCCGGGTCGTGTGCGTCCAAGTTTTGTGACACCACCCCCAGCCCCTTCCACCTTCAGATTCCGGATAGAGCGGTTGTATAGGGTACTTCTGGCGGTTTCAGTTTCCTTTCTCAAGTTAGGTCTGTTCTCGTTTTCCCCTGGTTCTTTCAAAAAGGAAAAGTTGTACATGCAAGTGTGTTACAGTGTAGTTAAACATAACCTGTAAGTGGAAATAAGGCTGTTTAAAACTTAACTCACATTACTCAAAGATAGTAACGTCAACAGTACCATTGCAGCACTCAAGAATTAGTGCTCAAGAAGTTGAGCATTCTGAGCTATAAACATGCGCTCCTCCCCTCCCCCCCATGTTAAACCTGCCTCGCTTCGGAAATACAGGCCTAGATGCTGATGGTAGGCATCAGACCCTGTTCATTTCCTTGGTTTTAGGAAAGAGGACACTGAGGAAAGGAACTGCTTTAAATCATAAATACTACATAAATGTAAATTGAAAGTGTCGATTTGATTGTCTATTCCAAGTGGTATTTTGCAGAGTGTGTTAGTTTAAAAGGTCACTTACAAGTAATGAAATTATGATCTTTTTAAAGTTACAAGTTGATCTCACTATCACTGACTTTGAAACCTATCTAGTGATTTAAAATAATATTTTATGTTTTCATAAGAAAATATCACTTCCCCTTATTAAATTTCCCTGAGACATTCTGTACGTGAATAATAGATATGGTCCTTGCTAAACACTTTTGTACGTTCATATGGTACCTCAAATTTTTGCTGATGCTAGAAATAGTGAATTTTGTTAAGATAGTGCTAGAAATAAAACCAGGAGGAACTAGACATTTGCGGTTACCTGAAAATAAACATTTTTGAAGGTTTTTGACTCAGGTGCTAGGAAGCACTTCATTTGAGCCTTTGTTAACATTGAAAGCTGTAGCTACAGAAGTTTAAGTCACATTGCACTGACAAGATTGGTGTATTGGAAATGTAAGAATTGTCTAGATTTTTTTTTTTTTTCATATGTAAGAGAACAGCTTTTGCTAATTTTTGGGTGTGGTTTTTTAATGTAGTAATTTGTTTATGACTATTAAAGTAGGATGGACCCAAGTCCTGTGTCAGACTAGTGCTTCTTTCTCTTAGGGACAGACACAGACATGGAAGTAGCAGAGTTGAAGCTATAACAACACTTCGAACTTCTCTATCCCTAGGTTTAATGATTTATGTAAGTCGCTAAATTCCTGTTCTGTACTAATCTGGAAAACAGTTGAGGAAGTTAGTGTGTTTATTCTGTGTTTGCCTTCTGGAGGTAGGAAGAGTGAGTGATGACAATGCTAGCTGGTCCTTCTTGTGGACCCCTGAAAGGCTGCAGGTCTTCCTGCAGAGCGCTCTTAGAGCAGGGGTTGTTCTGGGCACAGTGGACCTCCAGAGCACAGGATGGGACTCAAGGAACTCCTACAGCTGAACTGTTGTAGAGCTAACCCAATATTTTTCTGGGAAGATTTATAACAGAAACAGGGGTCACAGATAGAGGCCCATCTTTTTTTTTTTTTTTTTTTTTTGTCTTTTTGAGACAGGGTCTCACTATGCAGTTCAGGCTGGCCTTAAGCTCCCTTTGTAGCTCAGGCTGGTCTCGAACTCACAACAATCCTCCTGCTTCAGCCTCCCTAGTGCTGGGATTATAGGCATGCGCCACCACGCCCGGCTAGGCCCATCTTTTTATTAAATAAAATAGTGGGAGTAATTATGCTCAAGAGAAACAGTTTCCAAAAGTAGCTCTTTCTGCTCAATACTTGCAAAATCAGCTTCACTAGAGTAGACTATTGTCTCAGAGGTACAAAACACTTTCATTTGCTCTCCAGTGAAGATCTGCCAGTTGGAGAGCCACACACACCCTGAGACAAGCTGGCCTGGCCTGGTGGTACTGGGTGACTATTTGTTAATTATTTCTAAAAATTCAGCCAGGTAGGTTGACTAAGCAGAGGCCTGAGCTTGGTACCAGCCCCTTGTTCACTCCACTTTTTGGTTCTCTCCAGCAAATGAGAAATTGACTGGGAAGTAATGGTTCCAAGACAGTGTATTGTGCCTTGACAGGACATCAGAACAGGCTGGGAAAACAGTTCCAAGTCAAGCACACCTAGGTTTGAGTCTGGATTCTGGCTTTCACTGTAGCAGTTTAACTTGCCTGACCCTCCAGGCACCCATCTGGAGAGTGGCTAGAATTTAGCTGGCCACATGGCCTGCAGGGAGGATTTATAAGCCAGATTTGGGCTGCTGTTAGTAATCATCTGAGCAAACATGTATGTGCTAGGTATTAACATATAAAACGTTCAAAGTTTCGAAATTGAGTTAGGATTGAGTAGTCTTTATCGATGTTTTGGGGGAAGTGGGAAATGGTGGTGTTACACTTGGTCAGAAAGAACTTCTGGATGCTATAAGAAAAGGCACAGTAGCCATGCATCGCATTCTCTCTGCAGATAAGATTCCTTTTAGCTTTATCTCTTCATTTGTAATTTAAATTTTAACGTGGCAAGTGTAAAAGCTGCTGCAAATCTGCATTCTAGTCATTGCTTCATTACTCCCTTTTGGAGGGGATCTTCCCAGGGACTTAATGGGTAGAATGGTCCCTTGTAACTGTGGCTAATTTCGCTATCTTTATTATCTCCACAGTTGGGCATCTTGGTGGATTTTTCTTAACAGGAAAGTTTGGCAGAATGGAATCTTGCTTTCCTTTAAATTTTGGAGGAATAGGGAATTAGGAGTTCTGCAAATGTGACTGGTATGAATAAAATGTGTACAGTGGTCTTAGAACAGACTCAGTCTGCTGTTTCTATGGTCTTTCCCTTTTCTCTTGCTTGTCCATGGTGAGCATTTATGCCTTCTGTTGTTTTGGTGTGAGCAACGATTCTGAACCTGGGCTTAATTCCCATTTCTTAAGCTCTTTGGCTTCGTTGGCCTGAGCTAGTAAGCTTCTCTGAGTGGCGAAGCGTGAGTGTAAGCTGGAGGTCGTGAGGCAGAAGAGTTCTTTCCTCAGGGCCCAAGCCAGGGAGCGCTCTGAAGGTGGCAGCTGTTTAGAGCGTTTCACTCTCTTCTTGAGGAGATAGCACAAGTCCTTTCAGAGACCCCACCTTTGGTCATCACTGTTCCCATATGATGCTTTAGAACCTGCCTACTTCAATTTCAAAAAGTACATCTTCTGGTTTCCTTGGTCTGTATCCCAGCATCTACAGAGCATGTTAGACTTACTCATCATTTTAACAATAAGCTTATATCTTCTTTTTAAAAAATCTTTTATGCGTTTACTTGGTACAGGGTCTCATACACAGCTTGGCCTCATAGCGATCCTCCTATCTTAGTCTCCCCATCACTGGAATTACAGGTGTGTGTCACCACATCCCTGTTTTGGAGGCTGGCACAGCGCCCACGCTCCTGGGCCAGCATGGCATGAGGTACCGGGGATCAAACCCAGGTCTTTGTGCTTACCATGCAGGCACTTAGAGCACTGAGCTATCTCCCCAGCCCAGTTATTTTTTTGAGACTGGCAGGTTGTGTCAAAACTGTGGCTCTGTCAAGGACCAAACTAACAAGCCTGACATCTGGAGCTGTGATCCATTACAAGTGACCTGAGTTGACAGGCCTGGAACAGGTCAGCAAAGAACCAGAGAATGCTTTCCGCTTGCAGGCCATTAGGCCTCTTTCCCTACCCAGCTCTGCTGTGGTGTAGTGAGAAATGAGTGGCTGTGACTGTGTTATTTGTGGACTCTGACAACTGAATGTCATATAATTTATACATGCCACAAAATAGTTTATGCAGTTTAAAAGTATGGAAGCCATTCTTTATGCTGTATAAAAACAACTGGACTTGACAGGTGAATATGACTTGCTTAGTTCTTGCCTAGAACTAATAAAGATCTATAAATTTGTGACACAGTGAGCTACATTACCCCCACACGCACACAACACACATACCCCTCTACATCCATGCAGTTTACTGCTATTTATCACCACACATGTGCTCTCAGAGTGACAGCTTAGTTTGAAGCATCTATCTCCAACATAATGAAACTGTAGTTACAAAGTTGTTAGTCATAGTGTGTGGCCTTCCCAACGTAGATGACAACAGGCATTATAATGTGTCACCAGTTAATTTTGTTTACTTCTGAAAGTGTTTCCACCTCACCTAGTTCTCTGTAGAAGGTGGTGACTGAACACCGTTGCAGGTGGTGGCTTTGCAGGCAGCCTGTGGTGGGAGCCACCCACTGCTCAACATTCCCGGTACCTCCTTTGGCCAGAAGGGAAGCCATCAGCACTGGGCAGGTTGCTCCCTGGCACTCTCACCTCAGGGAAGTCTGTGTCCCGGCCGCCTCCTGCCTCTTTCTGCATGGTATGTTTGGTTAAATTAGCTCACACGCAGCTTCCTCTTGTGTCCTGACCCTGGAGGTTGGCTCTCGACTGACGTGTGCAGAGTGCGCAGATGTCTGGGTCTGTCTGTAATTTCACCCAGCCGTGCCTGCAACTCTGAGTCGCCTCTTCAGTCTCCTGACCCTTCTCTGCTAGCTGTTCCGTGGGATGCAGATTGGGTGACCTGCTAGCAGCTCTGATTGGTTTCTTTTTGTCTTTTTTCCTCTCCCTTGAAGAATTTTATCTACTGATTTGTTAGTTTTGTTGTTTTTGTTTGTTTCCTTGTTTTGTAGCAAGTATGTTCTTGGAGTTTTGCTTTTGCTTTTGAAAACACCATGTTGAAAATAAAACCACTAAAAGCTTTCAGGTAATTTTAAGATTTTTCCTTCTCCACATAGAAAGCTAATGGAGGGCCAAGGAGATGGCTCAGTGGAATAAGTGCTTCCCTGGCAAGCACAAGGACCTGAGTTCAATCCCTGGTTCCACCAAAAAAAAAAAAAAAGTTAATGGAATAGCAAATGCATGAGCTGATATTTTAGGTATCCAGAGATAAGATACATTTTAAAAAATGGTTTGCTTTTTATCTAGACATTAAGAAGTATAAAAATCTAGGGGGCTGCGGAGACCACTCAGTAGAATAAGTACTTACCTGGCAAGCACAAGGGCCTGAGTTCAATCTGTGGTTCCACCAAAAAAAAAAAAAAAAAAAAAATGATTGCTCGTAGTGTTTAAAGATTTTTGTTTTATAAAGCTAAATTTGGTTTGGGTGCATTAGTGGCTCATGCCTATAACCCCAGCACTCAGGAGGCCTGGGCAATAGAATAGCTGCAAGCTCCACATCCAGGAAGTTAAAGTAACAACTGGTTAGGTGTGCAGAGGTATATGTACCAAAGATAAAGTAATATAAATACCCATTAATAAAAGATTGAGTCAGTTGGGCCTTATCCCTAGAATGCTGTGCACTATTTAAAAAGGTTGATGCGAATCAATGTTACGTTGAACTCAGATGCTACTTGGAAAAAAAGGGTAGTTGAGAGTATGTGTAAGGGCTATTTCCTAAGGTAGAAACCCAGCATATCACATCTGTAAGGACAGACGCCAAATAATAGGAACTTGGTGAACAAGTGGGTGAATTTTGTGTGCTCTCGAGTTTGTCTTCTCGTTTCTCTCCAGCTGGAATGTCCCTCTCTCAGAATCAGGAAAACGGCTGGTGAGATAGCTCAGCAGTCTGAAGTGCCTGCTTAGGCAAGCTCAGGCAGGCGCAGGGGACTGTGGTCCCATCCCCAGCAGCCCTGAGCTTCGACAGCCCCGCCCTCAAGGCCAGCTGAGCCTGTCGAGAAAGGATCAGGAAAGTGGTGGCAGCACCTTTAAGGAAGATGATGTACGGGAAGTGCCCCCTGAGGCTTGCTCAAGCCCTCGCTGTGCGAGGCCTCGCTCCTGTGAGGCCTGCGTCATTAGTGGGCTTCGCTGTGGAGGCTGAGCAGTGAGATGTGCCTCCTGCCTGCCATCACATTTTCCCAGTCCCTGGTAAGCAGGAGTGTTTTCCAGACCCTTCCAATGGGAAAAACCATACAGGGCTAAGTAACAGTTGCTGTAAACACGCTTAGAGACATTGACCATAAAGACAGCACTGCATTTTGTGCCTGGCTTCTGTGGGGTAGGACTTTCTTCCCTGTGGAATTCCTATGAAGTCATCAAGAATTACAGCAACCATTGAAGAGTAGCTATGGCCCTCCACTATCCCATGGCCCTCAACAGGGGCCTCAAGGTGACTGAGAATATGAGTAAACCAAGGCACAGCTGCCATCGCAGACGCCTCACCAAACACACCAAGTTTGTGCGGGTCATGATCCGTGAGGTGTGCGGCTTTGCCCCCCTATGAGCAACATGCCAGGGAGCTGCTCAAGGTCTCCAAGGAGAAGCGCACCCTCAAGTTCATCAAGAAAAGGGTGGGGAAAAAAAAAAAAGAAAAGGGTGGGGATGCACATCCACTCCAAAGCTCCAAGAAGAAGCGTGAGGAGCTAAGCAATGCTCTTGGCCACCATGAGGAAGGCAGCTGCCAGGAAGGACTGAGTCTGCCTGGAATACAGCTTTGCAGAAAGTTTTTTAAAAAGAATTGCTTGGTATGGAGGCGAACGGGGGTGTTAAGGTCACAAGCACTCCCACATCGAGTTACTTCCGGCCAGTTCGGACCTCCGCTTCCCCATCTGTAAAGTGGAGCACACACCTTGCTGAGCTACTGCAGAGGCTAGATGCGAGCAGTGCCTGACAGCAGCTGAGGAGGGTGTGGTGTGACGATCATATGCTTAGTGTAAGATGCAGTAGTACTGGCAGTACTGGTAATAACAACACAGGTAGTCATGTCTGTAGTAGCTGCCCACGATTTTGCCCGTCCAGATGTAGAATTGCTTAAGGGTAGAACCCTTTCTACTACTTTGACCAATCTGAAACTGACGAAACCACGTACCTTGACCAGGATATGGTACTGTGGTTTCACCCAGTTATATCCCTTTCCCACTGGTCTTTTAGTACAGTGTTGTTTTTTTAAAGGAGGCTTTAAAACTCAACCATAGAATTGGTGCCTTTTAAATATACACTGAAAGACAGGAATTTCTTCTGTCTTCAGCGATCTCTTAAAGAGGGTTTTGGGACTGAGGAGATAGCTGGGCTGTCTAAGAGCCTGCCCAGCAAGCGCAGGGATCCAGCATTCGTCCCTGATATCATGTGCTGTGTCGCTGTGTCAGGCCCACCCCAGGGCGCTCTCCGGGCTACCCAGTCCAAGTGTGGTGGCCTGCACCTGTAATCCCAGTGCAGGGGAGGCTGGCACAGGAGGATCGCTTTGAGTCTGAGCTGTGTAGGGAGACCCTGTGTCAACAACAAATAAAGAAGGTTTTGATTATCTGTGCTTAAAAAGTGTTAGAGGACAGAATATAGCACTCTTGATCTATTTTTTCTTAGCCAGTTACCTTCAGTTTCCATCAAGCTGTTTTGTACCTGCTTCTTTTTTGTGAAATTGTGACAATTTTAGCCAATTTTCACTTGAGTATCACTGAAGCCTTTGGAGTATGACTTATCTTCCTACCCAAATCATGTGGCCAAGTTCTTTCTGAGATATAGTTCAGTGTTTATATGGAATTAGAAAATATATGCAGTCATAAAAAATGAACATGTCACATCCAGTTGTGATACATTCACTGATGGTGACTGTGGGACTGAGGAGTGTATCTAGGAAATGCCAGGAATATACATTATGGAAATATAGTATTGCATGAAGCATGCCTGTCAATTTGTATTGTTTAATTTACCTACTCTAAACTTTGTGATTTAGAACTACTGTTTCTTTGCTTACAGCTAGGGTGAGGAGGTCCTTCAGTGGGAGGTGCCTGGTCAGAGGTCTCGTGGCTGCAGGTAGCCTAAGGCAGGAGTGTAGCTGCTGAGTCTAGAGACCTGGATCTAGGCTACCCAGAGTATCACATGACCTGTCTCCAGCCAGTCACACCTGACTGCCTTACTAAAAACACCTGTTCCGCAAGGTGAGCGCCCTGAGTTTCTTGGGCCAGGCCAGTGCTGGGGGATTGGGAATCGGCCCTCCTCCTGGTTCTGCAAAGCAGTGCTGTATCAGGCCTGCGGGGTTCAGCCAGCTTTGGACGTCACTTTTTTTTTTTTTTTTGGCCTAACCAGGGATTGAACTCAGGCCCTTGTGTTTGCCAGGGAAGCGCTTATTCCACTGAGCCATCTCCCTGACCCCAGCTTTGGGAGCAGTGGGCTGCCTGCTTGCCTTTGTCTTGCTAAGGAAATTCCCTCTGTTTATTCTGACTGATGAAAACTTCCCTCTAGCCAAGTGTGACAGTGTATGCGTATGATCCCAGCACCTGGGAATCTGAGGCTGAAAGGGTCCCATGGGTTCCAGGCTAGTCTGGGCTACATAGTTAAGACCAACCTTAACTATATAGTGAGAGGCTAACTACAAAAACAAAAGCAAAAAAAAAAATTCTTGAGTACATATTTCTTGTGCTATGTCTCTGGGCAATAGCTTTATGAGGTAGGAGATGCTATTACCTTATTTTAAAGGGGCAAAAGGTGGGCCTTAAAAATGTTCACAGGTGCTAAGACAAAATACGCAACACCTAAAGTAAAAGGAGCAAAGGCTTATCCAGCCCACAGTCCGTAGAGGCTTCAGTCCACAGTCAGCTGGCCCCAAGGCAGGGTGGGATGGCAGAGGGCCATGGCAGAGGAGAAAGTGGTCACTCGGGCAGAAGGTGGCAAAGCAGCAAGGGACAACCACAGCTCCTTCCGCCTCTTCTATCTTATCCAGGCTCCTTGGGGCAGGCGGCACGCACACCCTCAATCCCAGTGCCCTGGAGCCTAGCACTGCATGGTGAATCAGCTCCAACACTATGCACTGTAGATGCAGCCACCTCAGAAAAAGCCCTACCTAGGACCACAGAAGGTCTTAGGGGACATCTAAGTATGAGCCATAGCAAGCAGATTAGTGCTTACCGCCCCAGGTATAGTAGTACATGTATTTCATTTTGAAATAGTCTTGCAAAGTTGACCAGGCTGTTAAACAAGTGATCCTCCTGCCTCAGCCTCGCAGAGTGCTGGTATTACAGGTTTGTAACACCACACCCAGCTCATTTAATTACTTTCCTGGTATGCATCATGCTGAGCACTCAGCCTAGGTCTTTGCACATACTAGCAAGCACTCTGCCTCTGAGCAGCATATCCACCCTTTGCCTGACTTTTTTTTATTGTTGTTGCTTTTGATGTAGCTATTTATTGGTAACAGAGTGGCTTTTAACATTTTTACCTAGCACATAACAAGCATATTAGGACCTAGTGAGATAAATGTAGTTATTATATACCCCTGTATGGAACCTCCCCTAACTGTCCTGCATGGATTTTTCTGTCTTTTGGTGTCTAGCTGCTTACTAATTCTTTAAAGTACATATTTTAGATTTTACTGCTCACAGGCTACCGGAATCACCCTCACTTATGTAGCTTTTCCAAGTGTAAATTGGACTACATTTCAAGTAGCAAAGTGCTGTGGGTGTGCAGCGTGAGTTGATGCAGGGCTTTCGTCTCCTTTGCTCTCTCTCTAGTCCTGTGGGTCAGGGAGGCACAGGCCTGCTCTCTGCTTTCCGGCTGAGGGTATGGCTCGAGGGGCCTGGTTTCCCTGCCACACTGGACTCCTGCAGCTTCACCCAATCCGTCTTACCGGGCGGCTGCGGAGCTGTGGCTTCCCAGAGTGGCTCACTGCTTGTCTGCAAAAGATTCTGCCTCCTGATGCCACAGGGGCAGAAGTTAGGATTTAAACAGGAGTTAGGACCTGAGTTCAATCCCCAGTTCCACCAAAAAAAAAACCCAAAAAAAAACCTGAGCTAATCAGCAACTCCTTATCCCCCGCCCCAGGATCTTGCTTTCTGTTCAGGTCTACTACCAGAAGAGGTTCTGAAAGGTGCACTGGACACCAGCTTCCTTAAGGTCAGGTCACCAGACGGTGTTCTCAGCAGTGGTGTTGCGCACACACTCTTCCCTGTTACTTTAAAATTTCCATTATAGGGCCAGGGAGGTGGCTCAGTAGAACAAGCACTTGCCTGGCAATGGCAAGGGCTTGAGTTCCATCCCTGGTTCTGTAAAAACAACAAAAAGAAAAGTTCCATTATAATCCAAACCCTAACCTAGTTTGGGGCAATAATATGCTTGGTGGCTGTTATTTTGCCAGGTTCCTATGTAAACTGACATCCCATGAGTTTTAGAGCTTTGTTATAACGTTTAACTGGTTTGTAAATCATCTTTTTCTAATTTGTTTTAGGCATTGATTTCTACAACCTCTTGCTGTGTCAAAAAATGTGAAGTTGTTACATTTGTTGTTTCATGATTGTTGTAGATATTTTAAATCTTTAGGATCCTCAAACTTTTTCTTCTTTTTTTTTAATGTGTTTGGTATGCAACTCGGACTTGTAGTGAACCTCCTGTTTTCAGCCTCCCCAGTACTGGGATTACAGGCATTCCTCACCACACTGGTTCTCAGTGGCCGGCTCATGGTGCCCAGGGATGAGGCTGGCGTGGCATATGGTGCTGGGAATTGAACCCTGGTCCCTGCGCTTGCCTAAGCAAGTGCTTAGTCTGTTGCGCTATCTCACTGGCCCTCTTGAACTTACTTCTGGAAAGTATGCTCATGAAGTAATATATTTTATATATATATATATATATATATATATATATATATATATATATATATAGTTCCTTATATATATTTTGTTTCCTTATATTTTGTTCTTGGTGCTGTAAGTTTTAGCACATTGAACAAAAGGCATTTTGTGTTCTGGCACATAGCCCCCTCTTAGCGCCTATAAGAAGAGATATTTAAGGCTTCATTTTCTGTGCCCGCTTCTCCCCACCCTGTTGATTATTATTGTTCTGCTAGTTATAACTATAAATCACTTGCAGATCGAAGTTAGAAAAGAGACCATTTGCCATTCCATTAGGACAGTTTAAAGGAATCACTTGTTTAAATTTACTAGCTTCCTGAAGCTAGTAAAAATGTTTATGGCTTCCAGCATTCCCTCTTAATATATTTCAACACTACAAGAGAGTGAATAACATATGTTCAACTATTGCAGATTATGGGAAAGACTAGCTCTTAGAAAAGATATTCCAGAACTCTAGTGTGAGCTGAGAGTCACTTGTCATCGTAAATAGCAGTCATGATCTGGTAGTGGCCAGGTTTCTTCGTGTCTGTTCCTTTTGCTAACAGCTAGCAATGATAAGCTTTCTTTTCCATAGATCTGGTGTCAAGTATTAATCAGCAGCAGACTGGAAAGTTTTATTGCTTGCAGTTGTAATGGAAGAAACTCCAGTCTTTTATCTGTAGACTATTGACCATACAACTGTAATTCATGTGGTCTCATGGTGCTCTTAAGAAGAGAAACAGTTGGGCTGGGGAGATAGCTCAGCGGTCTAAGCGCCTGCCTGGCAAGTGCTATAACCTGGGTTCCATCCTCCAATCCCCTGTACTGCATGCTCTGCAGGCCCTGTGCCATGCTGGCCACTGAAACGGCATGGTGGCACATGCCTGTGATCCCAGCACTGGGGAGACTGAGACAGAAGGATCACTGCGAGTCCCAGCTATGTAGTGAGATCCTGTACCAAATAAATAAATAAATGATTAAAAAATAAAAAAATTACAAAAAGAGAGAGAGAGAAACAGTTCTATTCTTGGTTTTTGTTTTATTTATTTACAGGACCCTGAGCTTGCCAGACAGGCACGCATGCCCTTAGTTATCTCCCCAGTCCCAGTTTTTGTTTTACAAGTGCTTCAAAATATGAAATAATGATCTTTGATGTTAAGGGCTCTGTGTTATCTTAGATAAAGTTGTGATGTACACTGAAAAAAAATTACCTGTTATGTGTGATGTAGCATTCTTGCTTTTCACATTTAAATGGTTTATCTTTTTATTTTATTATTTTTTTGGTTTCAGTTTTTTGAGTCTTGCTGTGCTGTTCAGCCTAACTTTAACTTACTTCGCATCCTACCCTGACCTAGAACTCCTCCTGCCTGGGCTGTATGAATGTTTGGATTGCAGGGGTGGCCGCCACACCTGGCTAGACAACAAAGCTTATGAAATGATTATACAATTGAAAAACCTCAAAAGACACAAAAATTTAAAAAGGTAATTTGTCTTTGAGTTTCAAGAATTTTTTTTTCTTTTTTTGGCAGAGCCAAGGATTGAACTCAGGCCCTTCCTGAGTGTATGTGTACATATATAATATATATGTATGTATGTATATGTACACACACATACATATATATGTATATATATATAATTTTTGTAGAAAACTGAAATTTTTGAATACTTACAGAAGTTTTAAATAATTTTTTCCTGATTATAAAAATCATGTGTAAGGGCTGGGGGGAGATGACTCAGTAGAATAATGCTTGCCTGGCAAGCGCAAAGGCCTGAGTTCAATCCCTGGTTCCCCCCCCCAAAAAAAGAGAGGACCCATTAAACATGTGTACACTGAAAGCTCAGAAAAGTTAACAGGTGCACAGAGGAAAGAAGCTGCTAGTTCTCCCTCTTCCCAAGCCAACACCACACTCACATCTGATCTGTCTTGCCAACAGCTTGTGCAGCGCCCCGTAAAATCTCCTTTGAAATGGGCGCTTAATATACAGTGGGAAGGTGGGAATGCAGACATGCATGTGCGGTGTGAACTGAAGTCTGCTAACCCCACCACCTTGCAGGGTGCCTCTGAGCCTCACCCTCAGGTTGGCAGGAGCGCTTTCTGTTGGCCCAAATGCCTGCCTACCGGTTGTAGTCCTTGTGGGAGTGGCTTATTGAAATAAGCTCCATTGGTTCTTATTAGCACCCTGAAAGAATTCTTTAAATCAGCTCTTGTTCAAAGAAAACCCCAATATTTGAAATGTAGTAACTGCCAGGTTGCTTGTGCCAAGTCACAGCAAGGTGGGGTGTTGAGAGACTCCTGGGCAGTTGCTGCTAGCATCTAACGTCAGATCAAATGACCCTGGTAAGAGAAGAATCCAGGAAAAGGGATCCGAGCCGATTGTGGTGTCAACGCATGTCTGTCCTCGCCGGTCAGAACTGTAAAGAGACAGGCAGGGTGCGCAGAATTTTTTCTCATCCTCCATCTTTTGATTTAGGATGGAAGGAAGATATATCCTGAGATCTAAGACAGAAAGAAGGGAAGTCAGGGCACGTGGCTAGTAGTGACACGGAATGATTGGTGCTCCGTCTTCTTGGCAGATGGTAAGCAGATCTTTGGGTCTGAGAGAGAGGCAGTGAAGGGGAGCACCCAGGGCAGTGATACAGCTGCTTGGCATTTGGTGTGGAAATCAGTGCTGACCCCCAGAAGGGCAGAAGAAGGTGGCATCATTTTGGGCATGTTTTATTCTTGACATGTAACAGACTCCTGTCCAGAGAATCGCATTTCCCTTTCCATGGTGCAAGAAGCTGCGTGTCAGGAGCCTCCTCAGTGTTCTGTGCGGGCCTCTTAGGGTGTCCTTTCCGCCTGAGCAAAGATCTTACCTGCAGTGCTTGGTGGGAAAGAATTGCTTTGGAAGATGAAGAGCCACAGGGGTAGCTGCTCACATGCAAAGGAGGTCCACTGTTGATTTTACAAGTCTGTGGTTAGAATTCTTCAGCTTGGCACAGAAGACTCCAAGGCAGATAGGTCAAGAGAGTTCCGAGGGCAAGTGGGCAGAAGGGGGTTTCTTTTGGACACCTAGCACTGCTTGAGGAGTTGTGAGCCCTGCCAGGTCTGAAGGAGGAGAGGAAAGGTGGTGTGGGAGTCTCAGGAGGGCTGTGTGTAGGAGGCGTCCAGTCTGCTTTTGCCAGCTTTTGCCAGGATCACAGCCAGCAGGGTGGGAGCAAGCAGCAAGGTCAGATGTTCCCCTGCAGGGCTTCTTTCTTCCTTTTTGACCTCCTGCTGCTGCCTCCTGTTGGGCCAGCCCAGCTGGAGCCTGCCAGTGGGTGTTTGCAAGGTTAGGCCCTTGGGTGCAGAGGCAGGCCCCAGATGGTGGGACATGGCCTGGGATGGAAGGGAGGGCACACAGAGCCACATCTTGGGGACAAGTTGTCTAGACTTCTTTCATCATCAGATCTCTTCCATCTCCTAAAACACCGAAATAAACCGTAAAGCACATGAGCTAAATTCTGTCCTTTCATATAAATAGAGTGAATAGTTACCCGACTCTTATCAGAGTAAATATTCAAAGAAAAAAATCTGAACCGTTCTCAGAATTGGAAAATCACTGAAAAACTTTCTGTTGGGGCATTTTGTTCTGGGCTAAACTTTTTTTCAAAAATCATGCATGTTAGGGCTGGGGAGATAGCTCAGTGGCAAACCTAAAAAAAAAAAAATCATGCATGTTAACTTCACAAGTGATTTACTCTAAACTATAAATCTGGTAAAGTGGTTTTGTTAAGATGCCAAAAGAAAAGTGAAACTTTTTTAAAAAAATCCTTGTATATAGGTAAAGTGAGGTGAATTTGTAAGATTTCACTTACAGACTTAGCTTATCAAAGAGAGCCTGGTGTAATCCATGACTTTAATGAGCATGTGCTTTGAAAGATGGAAAGATAAAATACTTACCTTTCTACAGAAATGTATGGTCAATGAAAAGAGGCCCACACTGAACCACAGCATAACAATAATTGGTAGGCACTTTAATAAAACTGTCAGCTGTGGGAGTTTTTAAAAGTGCGAGAAGTGGTTTAGTCTGTCTTGCCAGAGATTCTTGTAGCGGAGTCTATCGTTCTGGCGTCAGAAGCGACCAGGCCGCGGGTCTGGGGTGAGGCTTCCCTGCTGCGTCAGCCTGTCGATGCCCCTGTGTCGCTTTGAGGTGGGTGATTTCGGCACCTTTGGCCCATGTGCGCGCTGTTGGGCCTGCCTGCACTTTGAGCCTCACTCGAAGCTGTGGCTGTGCATCGGGCGCTGGCCTGCTGTCAGTCTTCGTCTTGAGGTTTCTTTTATCTGGAGTACTCGCTTCTCCCTGTGTCCCTTGCACCTCTTTCCTCCTGGCCCCATGGTAAGTGACTCCACGAAGCCTTCCTCCAGGCAAGACCCAGTACTCTTAGCCCTGGCACTAGGACTGTTCCTGTCAGGCCCAGGCCTGTTGCTTCCAAGTATCTTTTGAAAATGGGCTTAAATGTTCAGGGGCTGTCTTCCCTACCAGAAGGTAAACACAGTGAGAGCAGGGTTCCTGTCTCTGCGTGGCACCTGTGTCCTCCGTGCTGGCGTGATGTTCCATAGAGAACTGCAAAAGGAAGGAAGGAAATAGAACAGCCCTCAAGCCCTTACCCTCATCAGCGCTGGGCGCTTCGCTCTCTGAGTCTTCATCTACACCCTGTAGAACAGGAGCATGCATTTAGGGTGTGTGGGTCATGCTCACCAGAGAAGTGGAGAGGCAGGCTTGCTGCCACACAGCTGCACCTGCGCTCTGGGGCTCCGTCATTCCAAGCAGATATTGCTCTGAAGTGTGCCTTTTTGTGACTGTCCTAAGAGAAAACTGGTAAAGGGGAAGGTCTTTAATCCTGGGTTGCCTCAAAGCCTGTGCATGCTAAGAATGTCAGTGCTGGCAAGGGAGCAGGATGAAGAATTCTAACCCTATTTTAAGGAATGAAACCATGGGGTTATCCCCATCTATATGAGGAGGTGGGTGACCTCTAAATGAATCCCTGAAGAAGTTAGCTGGGTCTAGAAATCAATGATTGAATAAATAAGCAAGGGAAAGATAGTTGATAAGCTGTGTGAATTCCAAAAGCTCCACATGATCATGCAAATAAGCCCTGTGAGGAGGGACTGCAGACCCCCATTAAGTGAGAGTTGTGCACTGTGACTTTCTTCCCAAGAGGACAGTGTAGAAAGGGGAAGGAGGGCTGGGGAGATAGCTTAGTAGAATAAACACTAGCCTGGCAAATGCTGGGGCCTGAGTTCAATTCCCGATACCGCAAAAAATAAATGGTGGAAGCCGGGCGTGGTGACGCATGCCTGTAATCCTAGCACTCGGGAGGCTGAGGCAGGAGGATTGTTGTGAGTTCGAGACCAGCCTGAGCTACAAAGTGAGCTTAAGGCCAGCCTGAACTGCATAGTGAGACCCTGTCTCAAAAAGACAAAAAATAAATAAATAAATAAAAAAATAAAAAAAATAAATGGTGGGGAGGGGGGAAGGAGACAGCCTGCAATAGTAAGCTTTTTTTTTTTTTGTGGAACCAAGGACTGAACTCAGTTCCTTGAAGTTGCCAGGCAAATGCTTATTCTACTGCTCTTATCTCCCTGGCCCGCAAAACACCAACATATTTTTTTTGAGATACCAGGAATCAAACTCAGGACCTTGTGCTTGCCAGGCAAGCACTTATTCCACTGAGCTATCTCCCCGGCCCAACAGTAAACAAAAGGCACTGTGTCAACTGCAGCCTCAGCACAGAAAGCATACAGTCAGCAGAGTATAGCAACAACCTACGGAGGGAAAGAAGACATTTGCGAACCAGCCATCATCTGAGAAGGAGTTAAGGTCCAAAGGGTTCCGGAGATAGCCACTTGAGTGCGTCTGGCAAGCGCAAGGTCCTGAGTTTGATTCTTGGTAACCCCCCATTCTCCCCAAAAAAGGCTAAGTCCAAAGTATATAAGGATCTAGGGCCAGCAAGACGGCGCGGTGGACTAAGCAACTGGTCAGGCAGGCACAGGGGCTGGGCTTTGATTCCTGGTCCCAGATGCCGCCCCGGCCCCACCCCCAATGCACTGAGTGGGAACAGAGTCCCATTGTTATATGACACACGCCTGTAATCCCAGTGCTGGGAGGCTGAAAACAGGATCACTACAAGTCCTAGCTGTGTAGTGAGACCCTATACAAAAAAAAGAAAAAAGTACGGCACAACTCAACTGCAAGAGAACATAATCCAGTTCAGAAATAGGAAAGGACTCAAATACACATTTCTCGAAGATACACAGATGACTGACATATATATGAAAGCAATGTTCATTGTCGCTTATTGGGAAAAATGCAAATGGGAATCACAGTGAGCTATTATTTCACATGTGTTAGAATTGCTAGTATCAAGAAGGTAAAACAACAACCATAGAGAAAGATATGGAACAAAGCAAATGAATCCATATTTGTGGTAGGGATGTAAATCAGTGCGGTCGTTGTGGAAAACAGTATGGCCGCTCCTCCAGAAATTAAAACAGAGCTGCCAGTGATGCAGCAATCCCAGTCCTGGGTGTGTAGCAAAAGAACTCAACACCAGTCCATGCCAGGGACATCTGCACCCCCATGTCCATTTCCTCATTCCTGCTACCTAAGGAAAGCACTCTTCACAACATGGATGGATGGATAAATACAGGCCGGGCGTGGCAGCGTGGGCCTGTGATCCAGGCTATTGAGGAGGCTGAGGCAGAAGGACCCAAGTTCATGGCCAGCCTGGCCAGGTATGGAGACCTGGTCTCAGGGTAAAAGAAGCTATGTATGCTGGTGCGTGCTTGCAACCCAGCATCCCACGAGGAGTACGGGTGGGTTGTGCTCCTGTCTGGGCCAGCTTGCAACTTAGTGAAAGCTTGTTTCCAAAATAAAAATTACAAAGGACTTGGGATATAGCTCAGTAGGAAGACTGAGTGCAATACCCAGTGCCACCAAAACTAGAATAAAAATTAAAACTTTAAAAAGACCTAGTTTCAGTGGTAGAGTGCTTTGCTTGCCTGGCGTACACAAGGCTGTGGATTCAAATCCCAGTATCTCCAAAAAGAACAACAAAGTGTGGCATATGTATGCAGGAGAACAGTATTCAGCCTTTAAAAAGACAGTGTGTCCCTTGCAGCAACATAGGAAGCCCTAGAAAGCATGGTGACAAGTAAGTTAGGCACAGAAGTAAAGCACTGCATGACCTTCCATGCAGAGTCTGAGAAGGCTGAGGTGATAAGCAGAGGAGAACGGTGGCTGCAGGGGTGGGAGCTGTGACGAGAGGAGAATGGGGACAGGTTGCAGTAAGGAGTGGGCCACACGGCGACTGCAACTGGTAACAGCATGCGCTTGAAGACTGCTGCGAGATGGGTCCTAAATAGTGTACTACACACCGAAAACCTAAGGTGATAGATGCCACAGAATTCAATCATGCCAAGGTACATGCTTGTCGGAACGTCACGTTCATATTATAGAAGTACAGTTTTTGTCCCTTATGCCTTAATAAACCTGGCGGAAGATAAACACAATAAAATGCGCCACACTGGTGCTGGTTCGTCAGCTGCAGCACCTGCACACTGCTGTTGCATGAGCTGGAGCTCCAGGCTCTGTCCTGGTATTTTCTTTTTTTTTTTTTTTTTTTTTTTGTCTTTTTGAGACAGGGTCTCACTATGCAGTTCAGGCTGGCCTTAAGCTCACTTTGTAGCTCAGGCTGGTCTCGAACTCACAACAATCCTCCTGCCTCAGCCTCCTGAGTGCTGGGATTACAGGCATGCGCCACCACGCCCGGCTTTGTCCTGGTATTCTCAATAAAGGCGCTGGGCGCAGTGCACACCTGTCATCCAGACCCCTGGAGGCTGAGGCAAGAGGGTTGCTGAGGTTGTCGCCAACCTGGGCTACATAGTGAGCTCAAGGCCAGCCTGAGCTGTATCACAAAACTCTTGTCTCAGAAAACTAAAATAAAACATAATAATGTAAATAGAAAGGCATAAGTATTTCAAAGATACAATGTTTGTGTTCTTTAGTAAGAACATAATAGGGGAAAACAGGTGTGGATTTACAGGAATCCTTTATATAGTTTTTGCAAATTTTTTTAAAAATTAAAATTATTGTAAAATTAAGTTTATTTTAAAAAAGGAACATAGCAAAGAAAAATTTTTGGTTTAGTTTCCTCTTGCTGGGGGCCTGAAGCAAATGCAGTGGCCCATGGTGGCGAGTGTGAGCCAGCTTTTGCTTGTGGCTGCCTTCAGGAGCCCTGCGGTGTATTGCCAGAGTCAGAACGCAGTGCTCCTTGTCGTCCTCCTGTGGAATTTCCTGCCGGCGTGACTTTCCCGTGCGCTTCTGCCCAGCAGCACTCCCTTGAGTGGCATTTGCTGTCCTAGTTAATCAGAGGCTAAGAGAAATGAAAACGCTGCTCTTCCCCTCCCACAAAGTGTCAATGGGCGGCGGGAATGTAGGTCACATTGCATCACCGCGGAGAGCAGTGGGCAGGAAGGTATTCAGGAAGCTGCCAGCTCGCCTCCTGGCGCCAGGAGTCCGCACGGAGGGGCTGAGGTGTGAGATACGCGGGTCTGGGTTGTGCTGGTGCTGCAGCCGCAGAAGGCCAGGGTTCAACCAGTGACAAGAAGGTCTCTGTCCACCTTAGTGAGACAACGCCCCCTGACTTCGCCTCATTTCCGCCCACCAGCTTCTGAGCACTCTCCCTGTCCTGCTTGCTGTTGGCACATTGCTGCTATCACAGTAATTTGCTCAGCGTGATGTTTGGATTGTAGAAACTTCCACGTACATGTGAAAACCTGTAGTTTGGTAATCGCGTAAGTCTGTGCGTTTTAGGAATTATATCATATGCTAAGTGACATTGGTTAGCAAATGGAAACACAGAATAAGTTTTCTGCTTTTGTGTTACATTCATAATATGTTCTGTGGCTGTTTCTAATGGCAAACATTATAGACCTTCCAATATAAGAAGCCTTTCAGGATGTAGTTTTGTACATTCTATACTGTGTGCTACCTGCTCCTTAGTAAGAGGTGCAGGTATTGCCTGCCAAAATATCTGTGTCACTGGCCTTGTCCCAGACTGGAAGCACCCTGACAGTAAAATCGTCTGCAAAACCTGCCCCGCTTCCACTCTTTCTTTACCTAGATCAAGAATATCAGTGTTAGCTGGGCCTGGTGGCACATGCCTATAATCGCAGCACGGGAGGCTGAGGCAGGGTTGCCCTGAGCTTAAGGCCAGCCTGGGCTACAGAAAGGAAGGTAATCAGCATTTAGTTGTAGGCATGTGGTGCTGGAAAGCCAGGCACGCTGGCAGGCTGATGCAAGCAAATCTCAAAGTCAAGCCCAGCCTGGGCAATTTAGCATCTTCTTTTCTCAAAGTATAAAAAGGGGGGGGGGCGGTGCTGAGGGTGTGGCTCAGTGTGAAGGCCCTGGGTTCAGTGCCTGGTTGTGAGGGTTTGTCTAGGTGTCCCCACAGAGCCTCCAGAGTGTCTGAGCAACTGTGATGCAGTGCTGGGATTATGAGGCCGTAGTGTGAGGAGCAGAGGCTGCCGCCGCCTCCTGTCCTGCCGCTGCCACTGCCCCTCCCTTTTCGCTCTTGCTGTTTTGCTGTTTTCCACCGCCACAGACTGCTGCCCTCTGCGTGTGCCGCTCTGCCTTGCAGCCCACAAACTGTGAGCTAAATAAACTTTTCCTTCCTTAATTTTTTTTTTTTTTAATCTTTATTTGGTACAGGGTCTTGCTACACAGCTTGGATGCCTAGTGATCCTTCTGTCTCAGCCTCCCCAATGCTGGGATTATAGGTTTGCACCACCACACTCAATTTCAGTGGCTGGCATGACAAGCCCAGGGTTCCAAGGTCAGCATGATATGTGGTACCTGGGATTGAACCCGGGTCCTTGAGCTTGCCATGCAGGCGTGTAGACCGCTGAATTATCTCTCCAGCCTATCCTTCCTTAATTTTGGATGTCAGGTATTTTGTTGCAACAATGAGAAAGAAGTAACTGAGACACTGGTTTTTTTTTTTTTTTTTTTTGCAGAACCAGGGATTGAACTAAGGTCCTTGTGCTTGCCAAGGAAGCCTTATTCCACTGAGCCATCTCCCCGGCCTCCCGATACTGGCATTTTTAAAAGGTCAGAATTTTAGGGCCAGCTAAATAGCTCAGCAGATTGAAGCACCTGCAAGCAGGTAGAAGGGCTGGGGATTTGATCCCCAGCCGTGCTGTGCCAGCCCCACGATGGCAATTGAGACTGGGCTTGGTGGTGCATCCCTGTAATCCCAGCTCTTGGGAGGCTGTAAACAGGTGGATCACTGTAATCTAGTAGTGAGACTCTGAACACCCTGTAGACCCTTCCCTAAAATACAAGGGAAAAAAAAAGTTTTAAATAGGCTTTTGTATTACTTAACCTTAAAAATTGAATGAATTATTTTATAAAACTTGGTCATAATTCAACATACTGTATTTTACCTGTTTGTTAACTTTTTTTTTTTTTTTTTTTTTGCAGAACCAGGGATTGAACTCAGGCCCTTGCACTTGCCAGGGAAGCGCTTATTCCACTGAACCATCTCCCCTATTTTCTAATTTTTTTTTTTTTTTGTCTTTTTGAGACAGGGTCTCTATGCAGTTCAGGCTGGCCTTAAGCTCACTTTTGTAGCTCAGGCTGGTCTCAAACTCACAACAATCCTCCTGCCTCAGCCTCCCGAGTGCTAGGATTACAGGCATGCGCCACCATGCCCGGCTTATTTTCTAATTTTTAAAAAAAAACTCTTATTTATTTGGTGCAGAGTCTCGCTATGCAGCTTACAGGCATGGCATGCAGTACCAGGGATTGAACCTGGGTCCTTGCGCTTGCCAGGCAGGTGCTTAGACCACTGAGCTATATCCCCAGCTCCAACTTTTTGTTTTGAAATAATTATGAATGCAGGGGTTCCTTAGGAGATAGCTCAGAGGCTTAAGTACTTTCCTGGCAAGCCCATGGTCCCAAGTTCCCCCCCCCCCCCCCCCCCCCCCCCCCCCCC
>PVKA01024405.1:0-34255 GCA_004027165.1 Ctenomys sociabilis | reverse complement strand
GTGTGGAAGCGGGCATTGAATTCAAGCCCCTGTGCTTGCCAGTGAGCCATCTCCCTGGCCACGGAGTTATTGATTCTTTATGATAGTTCCTGTGTGATTGGGATTTTTATTCAGAAAGCTTTTCCTACATCAGTGTCTTCAAGAGTTCTACCTATTCTATCTTCTGGCAGATTTAGTGTTTCTATTTTAATATGCAGACCTTTGATCCAGTTTGGTGCATGGTGAAAGATATATGAGTCCAATTTTAAACTTCAGCATGTGAAAAGCCAGTTTCTCCAGCACAATTTATTAAAGAAGTTTTCTTTTTTTCTTTCTTTCTTTCTTTTTTTTTTTGTGGTACCAGGGATTGAACTCAGGATCCTGCACTTGCCAGGCAGGCACTTACTCTACTGAGCTATCTCTCCGGCGCTAAAAAAGTTTTCTTTCTTCCAGTGAAGGTGTTTCGCACCTTTGACTGTGTATGTTTGGAGCTGTTTCTGCATCTTCTAATCTGTTCCATTGATCCTTAGATGTTTTGTTTGTTTGTTTGGTTGGTTTTTGCCAGTACCATAGTGCTTTCATCAAAGTAGCTTCATAGTATAATTTCAAGTTAGGAATTGTGCTTTCCCCCTCTTATCCCTCTTGCCTTTGTGGCCAAGAATTGCCTCTGCTGTTCTAGATCTCTTCTGGTTCCAAATGAATTTTAGGATTGCTTTGTCTAAATCTGTGGGATATGCTATAGGAATTTTAATCAAAATTTATATATATATATATATATATATATATATATATATATATATATATCCATCTTTACTATATTAGTACTTCTACCCAAGAGCAAGAGATATCTTTTCATTTTCTGATATGCTCTTCAATATCTTTTTTCAAAAGTACTATAGTTCTTGATGTAGAGTTCTTTTACTTCCTTAGGTAGATTGACTCCTAGGTATTTTTGGGAGGGTTGATTCTGTTATAAAAGGTACTGTTTCCTTTATTTCACATTCGGTGAGTTTGTTTGTATACAGAAAGGCTATTCATTTTTTAAGTATTAACTTTGTATCCAGCTATGTGACAATTTGATTTTTAAATCTAGAAGTCTTTTGGTGGAGTTTTTGGGGTCTTCTATGTACAGTATTATGTAATCCACAAATAATGATAATTTCATTATCTTCTTTTCCTATTCTTATTCTTTTTATTTTTGTTCTTTAATTTAGCTGCTTTGGCTAATGTTTCCAGAACTAAATTGAGTAAGAGTGAAAACCATGGACATCCTTGTCTTGTTCCTGATTTTAGAGAGAAAGCTTTCAGTTTTTAAGGGTTTTTGTTTTTTTTAATGTGTTTGGTATTTGGTGCAGGGTCTCACGTACAATCCAAACTCATAGTGATCCTCCTGTTTTCAGCCTCCCCAGAGCTGGGATTACAGGCGTGCACCATCATGCCCAGACTTCAGTTTTTGTCTATTTAGTACAATGTTAACTGTTGGTTTATCATGGATGGCTTTTATCTGATTGAGATAAATGCCACAAACTCCAGTACTCTAGGATTTTTATCATGACTGGGTGCTGTACTGTGTTTTTTGTCCTTTGCTCTGTTAATATGGTGTTTTACTTTTATTTATTTGTGTTTAACCATCCATGCATTCGTGTAATGAACCATACCTGGTGTGTAATATTCTTGACAATTTGCTGCATTCTATTTGCCCTTTATTTGGGAGTTTTGAATCACTGTTCACTGGGGAGAATGATCAGTACTTCTCTTGTTTAGTTATGTTTCTCTAGTTTTGGTATCAGGGTAATGCTAGCTTGCAGAACTAAATTTGAGTGTTGTTTCCCTTTCAATTTTTTAAAAAGTTGAGAAGTAGTGCAGTTAAGTGTTCTCTTAATTTCTTGTAGAACTCAGCAGTTCATCCATCAGGGGCTGGGTTTTCTTTGTTGGTTGGTTTTGAATTACAACTCTGATTTCATTTACTATTGGTTTATTTGGAATTTTTATATCTTCTTGTTTCAGCTTTGGTAATTCATATGTTAGAAATATGTCCATTTCTTCTCTGTTTTCCATCTGATAAGAATACAGGCTTTCTAAGTAGCTATTGATGATAATCCAGCTTTCTGTAGGATCTGTTGTGATTTCACTATTTTCAGTCCTCATTACATGGATTTGAGTTTTTTATTTCTTTTTCTTGATAAGGTTGGCTTAGGATTTGTTGATTTTATTTAATCTTTCAAAGAAACAACTAGCCAATTCATTTATTCTTTGTATTCTTAATCTCCATTGCATTAATTTTTACTCTGATCTTTATAATGTATATCTTTGTACAAGCATTGAGCTTCATTTACTATTATTCTTTTTCTAGAAGTTTAAGGGTTACCAATATGTTGTTTATTTCAGTTCACTATGCCTTTCTGATATAGGAATTCACTACTAAAGTTTCTTACATAGAACTTCTTTCATTGCATCACATAGGTTTTTTTCTATGATAAAATTACATTTATTTTGGGTAAAGGAACAAGGCTTGCAATGTCAGAACATTAAGTAGTTGTAGGTATCCTCATGGAATTCTACCCTACTGCTATTAGTAGCCTCCTCAAGAATTACAAGCAATTTTTACAACAGAACAGTTTGTCTTCTTGGAAGTGACACTATTCAATAGCAGTGGAGGGAAAATCATTGATTGCTTCAAGCTCTCAAATCATGAACCAGTTATTGCACAGTAAATACCCCATAGAGGTCAGTGTTGTAAGAAGCTAGTTGGAAGCAATATGTTATTTATAAGTTCATTATATCTAGAAATCTTCAAGTTTTATAATTAATTCTATATAGGGAATCATTTGGAAAATATGGACATATGAATAACTATTAGGCTTTTCAAACTGATACAGTTTTGGTAGTTGAAAGAAGAAATAGCAAAGTGCCTAAGTTTCTGTATATATCTTTTACCATAAGTTTTGATATGTGTTATTGGTAATATTGTTTCATTGTAGAAACTAATTTCTTCTGTGACACATTAGTTTTTCAGTAGGGCATTAATTTCCATGTGTTTATGAAGTTCTTGTGTTATTTTGCCTTTGATATCTAATTTCATGATCTGATAAATATGAATGGAATAATTGCAGTTCCTTCATATTTACTTAAGCATGTTCTACAAGCTAGTATGTGGTTTATTTTGGAGAATATCTCATGTTCAGCTGAGAAGAATGTGTATTCTGATGTTATGGGATGGAATGACCTATATATATCTATTAAGTCCATTTGTTCAACATTCTGGTTGAGTTCTGATATTTCTTGATTTTTTAGTCTAGTTGATCTGTCTATTTGTGATAGTGGGGTACTGAGATCCTCAAGATAATTAGTGCTTATTTGATTTCTCGTGTCTATCAATATTTCTTTTATGTAGTTAGGTGTGTTGGTATTTGGTGCATATATGCTTAGGATTGTTATCTCTTCCTCTTAAATTGTTCCCTTTAGAAGGATGTAATGGTCGTCTTTCTCTCTCTTAATCAGTCTTGGCTTGAAGTCCACTTTGCTTTGTTCTGTGTTCCTATAACATGGAGTATTATTTTCCATCCTTTTGCTTTTTGTATATTAATTTAGTTTTTTTAAAAAATGTATTTATTTGGTATGGGGTCATGCTACACGCTTGGACTTGTAGTAATCCTCCTGTCTCAGCCTCCCCAGCACTGGGATTACAGACATGGCATACCACCATGCCTCCTTTCAGTGGCCAGGATGGCGAGCCCAGGCTTCTGGAGCTGGCATGGCATGCAGTACCAGGTGTCGAACCCAGTCTTTAAGCTTCCCTTTCTTTCTTTCTTTCTTTCTTTCTTTCTTTCTTTCTTTCTTTCTTTCTTTCTTTCTCTCTTTCTTTTTTTTTTTGCAGTACTGGGGATTGAACACAGGACCTTGTGCTTGCCAGACAAGCACTTACTCTACTGAGCTATCTCCCCAGCCCCTCTTTGAGCTTTCTTAGCAAGCGCCAAGCTATCTTTCCAACCCATGAATTTCTTTTTTTAATTAAATGTGTTTTGGGGGGCCAGGGAGATAGCTCAGTAGATTGCTTGGCAAGCACAAGGGCCTGATTTCAATCCCTGGTTCCACCAAAATAAAAAATAAAAATAAATAAGTAAATAAATGTGCTTTTTGTATGCAACATATTGTTGAAGCTTGTTTTTGATCCATTCTGCCAGACTGTTTCTTTTGATTGGTGAATTGAAACCATTATAATTCATAGTTATAATTGATATATATGGATTTATCTTTTCCATGTTATTTTCCTGTTGCTGATTCTCCTTCCCCACCTAATTACTTGCTTTGCCTGGTATATTCATTCTGTTGGAGTTCATAGAGTTGTAGTCCATGTTATTTCTTTCTAGAATGTCCTTGAGAACATTTTGGAGTGCTAATTTAGTAGTCACTAATTTCCTCAGTTGTTCTTTGCCATGGAAGTATCTTACTTCTCTTTTGAAAGGTAGTTGTGCAGGGTATAGCAATCTGGGTTGGAGGTTTTTTTTTTTTAAGGGCTTAAAATATTTCATTCTAAGCTCTTCTTGACATGAGGGTTTATGTGAAGAGTCTGTTATAATTTTGATTTATAGATTGTTTCTTTACCAACTCTTCTTATTCTGTTCTTGCATTGCATTTCTAGAACTCTGACTGTTATATACTGTGGTGTAGAATTTTTTAATCCTATCTATTTGGAATTTTGTATGTCAAATTATTTTTCCTTGCCTGGGAAGTTTTGTGTCATGCATGACTTGTGGGTTTTTCATGTCATTTGTGCGATTTCCTGCTTTGTCATTGACTATGAACAATCTTATGTTGTTCCTCACATACCTAGCAGCTGTTGGATTGTTTTTTGTGATCCCTTGCTATTTAAAAATAATCTTTCTTTTCATGATTGCTAACCACATCCTATTTGGAATATCTAATATTCTTCCCTCACACTGGCTCATTCTGCTGTGTATACTAATGGAATTTTAAGCTCCTAGATACCTGTTTAAATCTGTTTCATGGATTTCATTTCTTTCCTATGTTAAGCATTTGTTGTTTCCATTATTTTCATAAGCTTCCCTATTTTTTAATCTGTATCTGATCTAGAGTAACATAGCATGCCTTTCATTATGCTCACCATTTGTAATTATGAGAGAGAGAGAGAGAGAGAGAGAGAGAGAGAGAGAGAGAGAGACTCTGTTGCCATTGTTGGCCTGTTGGCATTGTTGCTGTTCTACTGCCATGAACTGCTGCTCTCTGCCATATGTCCCTCTGCCTTGGAGCTGACTGAATATGGACTGAAACCTCCAGTAACTGTGAGGTAAATAAACCTTTCCTTCCTTCATTTTGGGTGTCAGGTATTTGTCCCAGCAACTAGAGAAAAGTAACTGAGACAGGATGTCTGGGGTTTTCCTCTTGTTTTTGTGACTTCTCACTTTCTATTTTTTAAATTTTAGTTCCTGGTTTGACGCTTATAAATTGCTTACAGCAAATAGCTTTATTGCTATTGTTTATTACTCTTAGGAAATGAGTACCTCTCTAAGATGTCTTTTATGTATAGTTGGATTTTGGGTTTTGAATCTGTTGCAAAGATTCATTGGAGATTAGAAGTTGTTGCCTATTTGGCCTTTCCCTTGGTTCTACAGTCCTCACCTATAATATTTTTTATGACTCTTAGGCAATCTCAGTCTTAGAAGGAAGAAAAACATGATTATAACTATCATGTCTCCTTATCTAAAGCAGTAGCATCAACCATAAAAGTAGCATCAAACATAGCCTGGCAAATGACCAACTGTGGTAACTATTAATTTGCTACCTTTAACTATATCAGGAGATTTGTTATTATATAACAAATTCTAAAACCAGAAACTTATACACAATCAATATGCCCTTGGGGGGCCTGGGAGACGGCTCAGTGGAATAGGTGCTTCCCTGGCAAGTACAAGGGCCTAAATTCAATCCCTGGTTCTGAAAAAAAAAAAAATTCCCTTGGTATAATGAACTTAGCCTCAGGTTAGACGACTTATCAGGGGTTGGGGGGATGGAGAGACTGAAGAGGAGAATGAGCAAAGCTAGAGGACAAAGGAAGATTATGAGAACTTTGGAAAACTGGTGAAGAAGTCAGTAGGGAAAGAGAGCAGGAAGAAATAAAAACCAGAATAGAACAACAACAAACTAGAAACAATATTCACACTCATGTAAAAACAAGGACCATCTGGAAAAAAAGAAAACAAAAAAAAAAAGAGAAAAATAAGAAAATATGTAGTGAGATCCTGTAAGCCCTGTATAAAAATAAAATAAATAGAAGCATAATTGTATATGCTTGTGAAGTACAATGTGCTATTTTAGTATATACATGCATTGTGTATTGATCAAATCGGGATAATTAGCATATCTATCACCTCACACAGTTATCATTTCTTTAGTAAAGTTTCAAAATTTTGGCTTTTTGTTACACAGTATAGTGAATAATAATTAATATATACTTCAATAGTAACCCAAAGAGAAAATTTTGTCCAATCTTATATACCTATGTCTATTAAGCTGAACAACAGATTTGACAGTAAAAATACATACATACTCTAGCAGCCATTGTTAATTTCCTGTTCTTTTGAAACTCTACCATATGTACTGATGCATGTTACTCTGTTTCTGTCTTTGTTTTTGCTATTTGCTTTTGCTTTTACCCTTTTTCAATAAAATAAAAATTTTAAAAGAAAAAAGAAAATATGTCTACTTCAAGATATGTCTCTGCTGTCACTGCTAGACCGTGGGGGCAGATAGCACCCAGATTGCTGTTGACTGATCCAGCAAGCTAGCCATAGATTTATGGTAGATAGTGGATAATCCCACCAAGCCTGCATCTTTAGTTCCACTGAAGTTCAAGCTTGTTTCTGGATGTGAGGCTGGAACAGGTTCTTCAGCTTACAACACTTTCATGGGCCTCCTGCCTTCTTGAAGTTGACTCCCTCCTGACTTAAATATGGCTCTTTGACCTGCAGACTTCAACTTAGTTTTGCCACATTCTGACACTGAAAGTGAATTAATGGAGCCAACTCAGAGTTGCAACTAAATGGAGTAAACCTAGAGAGAAACTAAATGAAGCCAACTACTTTGAGTTCCAAGTTCTGGTGGCCCCTCTCTTAGAGGATAGCTAACAGCCAATCGCCCTCTGCTGGAGGATGTCTGAACCTGAATAACTCACCAGCCACTGCAAACCACTGTTCCCAGCTCCACTCTACTAGTATGTTTCCCTGTGTATGTCTCTGGGATAGCTAGTAATTGCCTGTGTGTGTGTGCAGTTTCAAGACACCCCTCCAACACAGCGAATCAGTGCTTGGGGAGAAAGCACCGTTTGCCATCTTCTGCATCGAAGTCTTGCTTTGATGTTGCTATGTGCTTCAATTTACTTCAGATCCTTGCTTCCTACCTTCTTTACTTTGCTATATTCCAGTGCCTGGCCACCAGAATCTCTGTACCTCAGTTTTAAGGTCACTGAGTGATGCAAAGCCCTGCATGGTTTGTTGTTGTTGCTGCTGTTGTTTTGCTTTGTTTCATTTAGTCTTTTTGAAATAGGGTCTCTCCATGCAGTTCAGACTGGCCTTGAATTCACCTTTTAGTCCAGGCTGGTCTTGAACTCAAAACAATCCTTCTGCCTCAGTCTTCTGATGCAGAAATTATAGGCATGCACCACCACACCTGGCCATTGTGTGGATTTTGAAAAAACAACACAGAAATCATGAAAAACATTACAATGATGACTGCTTCCCAAAGAAATAATCTGTAAAGAGTTGAGTGGAAGAAGTTATGCTAGTTAGAAAGCAAACACACTAATAATTCACTGAAGAAGTAATGTTTGATACTAGGATAGTATTTGTGCAGGTAGTGGAAAATATTTGGTATAAATACTGAAGTCTGGGCCTCATGTGCACCTCAAGGCAGTAACTTAATGAACAAATTTCTTTTTTCTTTTCTTTTGTATATTTAGGGAAGGGCCTACAGGGTTTCAGGGTCTCAATACTAGATCAGACTCATAATGATCCACCTATTTACAGCTTCCCAAAAGCTGGGATTACAGGCATACGCCACCACGTCCAGTCTCAATTGCTGTCTCTGCATGCCCACTGCAGGGATTGAACCCCAGCCTCTATGTTTGAGCAGTTTCTTTCCCTTTCACAATATCTATTATACCTTTTGGATTTATTTACTCTTCCAGTTTCTTACACTAGGGAGACAGTATACCGTTCACACATGTAAGTATGATTTATTTCATTTATGAGTATGATCTCTAGTTGTATCCATTTACCTATAACAGCTTAAAGTTTTTCTTTCTTTATAGCTGAGTAGGGGGCCAGAGAGATGGCTCAGTGGAATAAGTGCTTCCCTAGCAAGCGCAAGGGCCTGAGTTCAATCCCTGGTTCTGAAAAAAAAAAAGACAAAAGAAAAAAAAAAATTAGAGATATAGCTGAGTAGTACTGCATCGTATAAAGGTATCACATCTTTTTCATCCATTCCTCAGTTGATAGGCATTTGGGTTGCTTCCAAGATTTAGTTACAATAAATTGTGCTGCTCTAAACATGGGTACACATATATTTCTGTGGTACGTGTTTACAATCCTTCTGGGAAAATACTGAAAAGGGGACTAGCTGGGTCATATGGGATTGTTAATCCTAGTTTTCTGAGGAATCTCCACCCTGATTTCCACAGTGGTTTCACCAGTCCACACTTCCACCAACAGTGGAAAAGCCACAAAGTCCTGCCAGCATCTGTTACTGGTTAATTTTTTGGTGCTAGCCGTTCTTTCTGGGGTGAGATGGAATCTCAGTGTTGTTTTAATTTGTATTTCTTGAATGATCAGTGATATTGAACACTTTCTCATACTTATTTGCCATTTGTATGTCTTCAGAAGAGAGAAGTGAGTATTCATGTCAGATGCCCATTTTTGGACTGGGTGTTTGAATTTTTGGGGTCTGCTATTTTAAAATCCTTTATATGTTCTAAATAGAACTGCTTTGTCTGAGAAACGGCTAAAATTTTTTCTCAAATTGTGGGTTGTCTTTGCACTCTGTTGGTGCTTTCTTTTGATGTGCAAAAACTTTTTAATATGCTGAGATCACAGTTGTTGATACTTTGAAGTCCTTCTTGTGCAGTTTGGTTTTTGTTGATGAACTCTCTGACCCCCCCTTATGTCTTCAAGATTTCTACCTATGTTCTCTTCTAATAGAGTCAGATTTTTTAGTATTTAGATCTTTGATCCATTTTGACTTTACTTTAGTGTATGGTGATAGATCTGGGTCTAGTTTTAGCCTTCAGAATGTGGAAAGCCAGTTCTTCCAGCACCATCTATTAAAGAGCCTATCTTTCTTCCAGTAAACATGTTTGGCCCCTTTGTCAAAGATAAAGTGGCTGAGTGTTTGTAGTTGTGTCTGCATCTTGTAATCTGTTCCGTTGATCCTTGGGTCTGTTTTCTTGCCGGTACCATGCTGATTATCACAGTAGATTTGTCATATATTTTCAAGTCAGGGATTGTTATGCTTTCTGCCTTGCCTTTGTTGCCCATGATTGCCTTTGCTAATGTAGGCCTCTTCTGGTTTCAGAGGAATTTTAGGAATGTTTTTCTCCAGATCTGTGAAGTATGCTAATGCTGTTTTCATCAGGATTGATTAAATCTGCATCACAGTTGTGGGAAACTGGCCACTTTCACAATATTGGTTCTTTATATCCATGAGCAAGGAATATCTTTCTATTTTCTGAAATCATCATTGATCACTTGCAGAGTAATGAAATTTTCAACGTAAAGATCTTTTGCTTCCTTTAGACTGATTCCTAAGAATTCCTTTTTTTTTGGAGCTATTTAGGGTGTGGTTTCCCTAATTTCTCTCTCATTGAGTTTGTTGTTTGTGTACAAGAATGCTATTGATTTTTGCCTGTTGACTTTGTATCCAACTACATGATTGAATTTAGTTATTAAATTTAGAAGTCTTGGGGCTGGGGAGATTGCTCTTGGAATAAGTGCTTCCCTGGCAAGTGCAAGGGCCTGAGTTCAATCATGTCATCTGTGAATAATGATAATTTCACTTCTTTTTCCATTATTATTCTTTTTATTTCTCTTCTTTTTCTTGTCTAATTGCACTGACTAATGTTTCTAGGAAAATATTGAAGTTGAGTGATGATAGTGGACATCCTTGTCTTATGCCTGATTTTATAGTGAAAGCTTTCAGTTTTTTTGTCATTTTTAAAAAATCCATAATGTGGGAGTACGCTTAGTAGCTTATTCCTTTCTGCTGGTGGACACCACGGAGGAGGCATCGTCAGTCTCTCTTCTGATCATTGTCATATCTAAGTCAGAGTCTCCCAAGGAGCCCGAGCAGCTACAGAAGCTCTTCATCAGAGAGCTGAGCTTTGAAACAACTGATGAGAGTCTCAGGAGCCATTTTGAGCAATGGGGAACGCTCCTAGACTGTGTGGTAATGAAAGATCCGAACACCAAGCATTCCAAGGGCTTTGGGTTTGTCACTTATGCCACTGTGGAGGAGGTGGATGCAGCCATGAATGCAAGGCCACACAAAGTGTATGGAAGAGTTGTGGAACCAAAGAGAGCTGTCTCAAGAGAAGATTCTAAGACCAGGTGCCCACTTAATGGTGAAGAAGATCTTTGTTGGTGGCATTAAAGAAGATACTGAAGAACATCACCTATGAGATTATTTTGAACAATATGGAAAAATTGAAGTAATTGAAATTATGACCAACTGAGGCAGTGGGAAAAAGAGGGGCTTTGCTTTTATGACCATGATTCTGTGGATAAGATTGTCATTCAAAAATACCACACTGTGAATGGCCACAGCTGTGAAGTGAGGAAAGCCCTGTCCAAGCAGGAGATGGCTAGTGCTTCACCTAGCCAAAGAGGTCAAAGTGGTTCTGGAAATTCTGGTGGTGATCATGGAGGTGATTTTGGTGGCAATGAGTTTCGGTTGTGGAGGAAACTTCAGTGGTTGAGGTGGCTTTGGTGGCAGCTGTGGTGGAGATGGATATGATGGCTACAATGGATTTGGTAATGATGGAAGCAGTTATGGAGGTGGTGGAAGCTATAACGAATTTGGCAATTATAACAGTCAGTCTTCGAATTTTGGACCCATGAAGGGAGGAAACTTTGGAGGTAGAAGGTCTGGCTCTGGTGGTGGAGGCCAATATTTTACCAAACTATGAAATCAAGGTGGCTGTGGTGACTCCAGCAGCAGCAGTAGCTGTGGCAGTGGCAGAAGGTTTTAAACACTTCCAGGAAACAAAGCTTAGCAGGAGAGGAGAACCAGAGAAGTGACAGGGAAGCTACAGGTCACAACAGATTTGGGAACTCAGCCAAGCACAGCGGTGGCAGGGCCTAGCTGCTACAAAGAAGGCATGTTTTAGACAGTACTCACGCATATTGGCAAAAAACTCGAGGACTGTATTTGTTTTTTCTTTGTTTTTTTGGTGGAACTGGGGATTGAACTCAGGCCCTTGTGCTTGCCAGGGAATCACTTATTCTACTGAGCCATCTCCCCAGCCCCTTGAGGACTGTATTTGTGACTAATTGTACAACAGGTTATTTTAGTTTCTGTTCTGTGGAAAGTGTAAAACATTCCAACAAAGAGTTTTAATGTAGACTTTTTTTGCACCCATGCTGTTGATTGCTAAATAGTCTGATCATGATGCTGAATAAATGTGTCTTTTAAAAAAAAAAATACAATGTGATTTACTTTATTGAATATTTCCAATAATACCTCTTAGTTTTCAAATTTTTGATTAAAATAAAGTAAAATAATAATAGTGTAATTATATTGCATGCAAATCACTATATTAAAATATATTTATTTGGCCTTGTTTTTTGCCATTTTGTATGATGTGGGCTATTGGTTTTTAACAGACTGAGGTAAAGACCATCTATTCCATTTTTTTATTGTGTTCGATTTTATCAAAAGCTTTTTCTGCATTTATTCAGATGATCATGTGATTTTTGTCTTTAGTTCTATTGATATGGTCTATTACATTTGTTGCATATGTATTTATGATTGTTATCTCTTTCTCTTGAAGTTTTCCCCAACAAGTATTTAATAACCTTCTTTATCTCTTTTGATCATTCTCAGTTTGAAGTTCACATTGTCTGAAAACAATAGCTACTCCTGCTTTTTACTGGGTTCATGTTATACATAGAGTATTGTTTTCCATCCTTTGACTTTTAGTCTATGAATTTCCTTTTGAGTTAAATGTCTTTCTTGTACACAGTGCATTGTTGAATTTTGTTTCTTAATCCAGTATGCCAGTCTGTATCTTTTGATTGGTGAATCAAGTCCATTTACATTAATAGTTATAACTAATATGTATTGGCTTCTCTTTGTCATGTTATTTTCCTGCTGTTATTCCCTGCTTTTCCTTCTGTTTAATTGCTTGCCCTATCCTGGTTTCTTTCTGTTGTTGTACTTGGAATTGGGATAATTTTTTTTCTCTTTCTTGAATGTCTTTCAGTACTCTTGGCGGAGTTTGTTTGATGGTCACAAGTTTCTTCAGTTGTTTTTGTTCTGAAAGTATCTTCATCATTAATTTTAAAAGAGATTTTTAGGACAGTCAATCCAGGTTGGATGTTGTTGTTGGGTTTTCTTAGGTTTTTTGTTTGTTTGTTTTTTTGTTCATTTGTTTGTCGTAGGACTTGAAGTACTTTGGTCCAAGGTTCTTTTTGTTTTTTGGCTCTGGGGTAATAACTTCCAGGGAAGCACTTATTCTACTGAGCCATCTTCCCGGCCCCTAAAAAAGACTATTACTGAGTCTTCTGTGCAAAACTCCACTGAGATTGCTGGTAGCTAGAATTGAAAAGAGCTTTCCAGTTGTCCAGAAAAAAAGAGCACTGGAGTTAGTGATACAGGTAAGTCAGCAGGGGGTGACAGAATATTGTATCCATTATTTGGGCAAGGAAGTTGGCATGACTGAGGCATTCACTAAGTAGTCCACTGGCAGCAGGAAGTCTTCCAAAAGTTGGTCTATACCTCTTGAGAGGAACACTCATGGTCAACAGCAGGAGGATAATAATACATGGGGAACAACAGAGGGATACTGAGCTATAGCCGATATTTGACACACTTTTACAAGTGGCCTATGGCAGATTGCCAACTGGTAGTCAACTTGTTACACCTAGCTGAACTGAACTAGCCTGGTGCTGGCTGTGGGAAGCCCACCTGAGGATTGTTGCCAGCAGCATAAGAGACAGAGCTAGAAAAGAGAAACTGGGAACTGTTTAGAAGGTGTTAGAGAGGTTGTGGGGGAGCTGTTGATGTCCTGGAGGAGAATGTCATATTGGCTTTCCTGATAAACTTGGCTGTTTTCATCATCAAAGGAGCTTGGGACCCTGTTGCCACTGAGAATGGCTACAGTAGACTTTGGGGGAATGTTGGCCCTCACTTTGAGCATTACTTCCTGGCTCTGGGGAAAAAGATGGTAGGAAGCTTGTCCTGTTGGCACACTTGATGGGAACTTTATGTTCTTCGTGGTCAGGGAGCTTGAGACCTCACTGTTGCGTAGGATGGCTGGGGTACTCTGATTGTGGATGAGTGGGAGCTCTGATTGTTACTTTGAGCATTGCTTCCTGGCTCCAGTTCAGATCCTGCAGACTGCTGGTACAGGTCCTTCATCCCACTGGCACAGATTTTCTAGCTTCCACCATGGACCTTTGGAACACCAAGGCCTTCTTAGAACAGATCCTTGAAAGAGGCCTACATGAGACCTTGTTGTGGGCCTCCAGCTGAACTTGCAAAAGGCCTTATTCTGGGCTCTAGGTTTTCATCTGGACTCCAGTGGGTCATTACTGTGGGATCCAGGCGCTCAGCTGGATTCTTTGGTTTTTAGTGTATAGACAAATTTCCTTCACTATTTGTATATGATTGTTTGGGTGATTTATTATAAATCTTATAAAATGTATGTCCTATATTATATTGTCCCCCTTGCAAAACTCCAAATTATGACATGGCTAATGTTAATATTCATCAGAAAATAAACCAAATGGGAGGGCTGGGGAGATGGCTCAGTGGAATAAGCACCTGGCAAGTGCAAGGGCCTGAGTTCAATCCCTAGTTGTGAAAAAAAAAAAAAAGATAAACCCAATGGATAGAAAGATAAAATTTTATTATTTAAAGTATACTTCATAATATTTCATATTGTACAAAATATACTTTGACTTCCGGGCACTTTATTATCCAAATAAGTTTGAGAACAACTAGTACCAAGAGAAACAGAGCAGTTCTGAGTCTATTTATGTATCAGCTTTTCTGTGTATGAAAGGCTTTTCAAGGGCATTGGTAATTCTAATAATAAACACACATTTCAAGAGCAGCATGCAATTCACATTCACTACATGTCTCTTATTCTTGAAATCAGCAAGACACAGCCCAGCTTGGACAATAAGTAGGCTTCATTTGTGGTTATACTATAACATATTAGCCATCTATTGTTAGACAGTAAGTTGTTTCCAGTTCTCTATTATTCAAAACAATATTGTTATGAGCATTGTGATGGACAATTCCTTATATGTCTATAGCTATTTCTTCTTTTTTTTTTTTTTTTTTGCAGAACCAGGGATTGAACTCAGGACCCTGTGCTTACCGAGCTATCCCCAGCTCCCTATTTCTTCTGAATATTATAGAAAATAGAATTACTGATTCAAGGAGTATGCCCATTATGAAAGTTTTATTAAGGAATATACACTCTACAGATTTCCTTTTGGATTACAAGATAAGTAATTTTTTTTTTTTTTTTTTTTTTTTTTTTTTTTTTTTTGCAAAACTGGGGATTGAATTAAGGCCCTTGTGCTTGCCAAGGAAGTGCTTATCCCACTGAGCCATCTCCCAGCCCCCTGGAGTATCGTTTTTGAGCAATAATTGTTTTGATGAATTTTGCTGTTAGAAATAAAGATGAAATTAACATATAACCTTTTTTTAATTTGTATTTATTTATTTATTTTTTATTTATTTATTTATTTTTTTTGGCAGAACCGGGGATTGAACTCAGGCCCTTGCGTTTGCCAGGGAAGCGCTTATTCCACTGAACCATCTCCCCAGCCCCCATAACCTTTGTTTTTAAATCAAGTCTCCACTTCTTTCTCTTTGAAGAAATGGCTAGCTCGAAGGTGTGTGATGCTGGGATTGTGTGTGTGAAGCTGGGATTAAGAGTGTGTGATTACTAAATTAGTCCACTGATTAGTTTGTCACAGTTCTGGGTGTGGATAGTATGAAGGCCCTGCCCAGTTGTGCTGCCTGCCTTAAGGACACATGGCCTGCTGTCACTGTGCGGAGCTTCTCACTTGCTGTTTTGCTTCTTTGCTGCTGGCTGCCTGCCATGAACTGTTTCTCTTCTGCAAACCCTTCTGCCATGCCACCCTGCCTTGAAGCCAGCTAACTATGGACTAAAATCTTTATAAACTATGCGCTACAATGAGCCTTTCTTCCTTTAACCTTGGGTGTCAGGTATTTTCTTTCAGCAAAACAGTTGTGGAAGACAGCTCAGTAGTTGTATTCAAAAACCAAAGAGATTAAAATGATAAGACCGACACTTTTGGGATGGTGGTGAAAATGCTAATGGAGAAAGATCCTTGTGGGACCAGGGAGATAGTTCAGTAGATAGTTCAGTAGAATAAGCACTTCCCTGGCAAGTGCAGAGGCCTGAGTTCAATCCCCGGTTCCGGCAAAAAAAAAAAAAAGACCCTTCCCTAGAAGAGTCTGTACAGTTTGCCCTGAGGCAGAATTTACAGGAAATAGGTGAGCCATGTGATGAACTTAAACATCTCATTCAGAGTATGATACTTCTACTCAAGACTGTGGAGAGTCTTTTTAGAAGACATGATAGGAAAAAGAAATCACTCACTATGAAGTGTGTAAAGACCCACTACCCCTGGATTGTGTAAATCCTTAATATATGGAATTTTTGTGATGACAAAAATATTTTATGCGTTTTCAGTATCAAATAAACACCTAATATAGTCTGTTTAAAATATTTAAATTGGATTTTTTTCTACATATAGGACCTACTAATCCATATTCATCTTCCAGCCCCAAAATAATGGTCAGTTTATTGTTTAAACTTTGAAAAAAACAGCCCCTGAGGGCAGCTTTCTGTATTTACTCGTGTGTAGTCTCTCAAGGGTGTGACGTGTCTGGTCACATGAGTGTAGTTTATAGATTAGAGATCATTCAACTTAACCGTTAGTGGTCTACACATTTCACAGTGAGTGATACTATGTGAAAATGCTGCAATTCTGAGTTGTGGTTTTTATTAACTTGTTACTTCCTTGTCTTAGTTTTCACAAGTTTTAATATGTTAAAGTATACTATTGTAAGAAAGTGAGTGCTTTGGGAGCCAGGGAGGTGGCTCAGTGGAATAAGTGCTTGCCTGGCAAGCACAGGAGCCTCTGTTCAATCCTGGTTCTGCAAAAAAAAAAAAAAATAATAATAATAATAATAATAATAGTAATAATAATAATAATAAATAAAGTGAGTACTTTGGTAGCTTAGAGGATATTTACTTTGAGAATAATTTTCACTCAGTGATAACACAGCACTTAAAATCTCTGAAACACCTCAGACATCTTTTTTCTTACTAAATAAACTGAATATGTCACTTACATTAAAATACTCCTAAAGCTCTTCACTATTCTGTTGTCTTAATTTGATGTACAAGACAAATAGAGGGGGTAATTTGAGATGGAAGGTGAGAGATATTTGAAAACCCTTTTGATCAACTGAAGAAAAACTTTAAATATATGAATGTATTGAGGTTTTATTTTTATAGGCCCATTCTCTGTATCTCAAAAGCAATCAATACAATGCTTATGATGAAATAATTTACAGATTATTTTTTATACTTTGTGATCTTGTGAGTTCTTTGTTCTGGGACTTTGAGAGGTACTTGGCCAAAAACATTGCCATCCAGGAAGGCCCAGCGAGCCCTGGTGTCAGGGTATTTATTGGGGATCAGTCACATAGGCACATAGCGCCCACATGTCCTCAACCACTCAGACTCCATGCTCCAAGAAATCCTACAGCAACATCCAGCTCTTTACATCTGATCTATTCCCTCATCTTGTCAATATGACTTCATAAATTACCAGATCCTTCCATTTGTCTTCATCTCCACAGTCACCACCCTAAAGCAACTGACTACCCTGGCCTCTGTGTCCATTATGTCTCTTTTGCAATCCATTATGTAAAAGACAATAGGAAGCTACCCTGATGGTGCACCCCTATAATCCTAGTACTCTGAAAGGCTGAGGAAGGAAGATTGCAAATCTGAGCCCCACCCGAGCAACTTAGCAACCTAGTGATATCCTATCTTAACATTAAAAAATTTTAAATTTTTACAAGTTGACAATCAACTACTACTACTACTTCTTCTTCTTCTTCTTATTATTATTATTATTGTTATTTGTTACCAGGAATCAAACTTAAGACCTTGCACTTGTCAGAGAGGTGCTTGTGCCACTGAGCTCCATCCCTGGCCAAAATTAAAAATACAAGGAAAGAAAAGTAATCACTTCAGAAGGAAACTGATCCCTGTTCCTCCAACTACCATTTCCATGTCCTTCTGTTGATCTTACAATGAGGAACAAAATCCTTACATGCTTCTATGCTGCATCATCTGACCTGAGGCCTCTCCAGTCTCCCCCTGCCCTGCTTCCTCCCAGTTCTCTACATCCTCCTGGCCCCGGCCTTCAGCTCCTTCCCTGGGCCATACTCCCTCTTGTTCAGGGTCTTCACATATGCCACACTGTAGCAAGAATGATCACCATCCACCATCCTCCTCCTCACGGAATTAATACCTTCTCACACTGCAGGACTCGGGTCACATAGTGCTTCCTGAGAAAAATTCCTAGCTCAATTTTGTTAGGTGTTCTTAGAAATTCCTGTTTCTTTCCTTCAGAGTTATTCCTGAAATTAACCTAGTGTACCATAGTAATATTATAGCACAAAATGCACCCCTGTAACCAGTGTGCTTCATTTCTGTGAGTTGCCCAGGTAACCTCCAGTTTACTTCAGTTTCTGTTACAGTTCCTCTTATTTCTGTTTCTTAGAATTGACTGATCTTGGGCCTGCCAGATAGCTCAGTGGACTAAAGCACCTGCTTAGGCAGGCCCAGGGACCAGGGTTCTATCCCCTGGCATGCCCACTGGCCCTGCCTCCCCGGGAGCACTGAGCCAGAGACTTAAACTAGGCATGGTGGCATGCGCCTATAATTCCAGCACCTGGGAGGCTGAAAACAGAGAATCACTATAAGTCTGATCTGTGTAGTGAGACGCTGTAGACCCTGCACTAAATAGAGAAAGAAAGAAAGAAATGGCTAATCATGATATATGGCTGCTCACCAAGATGTACTTTGTAAGAACAAGTCCACAACTGCCAAATACTCTCCTTCTCCTCCTTCTCCTTTTTCTCTTCCTTCTCTTCTTCCTCCTGCTTCTCCTCTCCTCCAGCGCTGGGATTACAGGCATGTACCACCACGCCCAGACTCAATGGCCAGCTCAGCGCACCTGGGGTCAGGGCCCACGTGGCACAAGGTACTGGGTTTCGAACCGCGGTCCCTGCACTTGCCTAAATATTCTGCTTCTTGCTTGCAAACCTCATAAAAACATTCCTTCCTGAGCCTTTGGAGCTTGATATGTTATTCTCAAGGTCACTGTCCATCTGTTTGCTATTACAATATCTTGCTATTTAACTGCTTTGAAACTCATGAAATTTGTTACCTGATGAATTCTGACACAAAAATCTTTTCCCTGTACTCATGATTTACTTGGTACTTGTTAGAAACCTCTCAGTGTTGATTACCTTGTGACTCACTGCCCTTTCCAGCTAAGATGATGTTTTTGTATTTATCACACCTGTCAGAAGCAATGAACAATGAGTACTGGAGTTCTTTGTATAGTGGTTAAGAGCAGAGGCTTGATTGTTTGGGTTTGGATTCCAGCTGTAATTTACTAGCTATGTGACGTTAAACAAGTAATAATAAAACAAATAATAACTAAATAAAATTTCTATCTGTTTCATTATGTACACCCATGTGAATATAATCAGAATCCTCTCTATTATAATTATGATTGAATTGAATTAATATGTGGAAAATGTTACAAAACGCATCACAATTCTTTTTATTGGGGCTGGTGAGATAGCTTAACAGACTAAAGCACCTGCTTAGACAAGCTTAAGCAAATGCAGGGACCGCAGTTCAATCCCCTTCCCCACATGCCATGGCAGCCCTGCCGCCAGGGCAGGCTGAGCTGGCCAGAGCCCGGGCAAGGTGGTGCATGCCTGTAATCCCAGCACTGAAGAGGCTGAAAGCAGAAGTCTGAACTGTGTAGTGAGACCCTGTAACAACCAAATACATTAAAAAAAGAAAGAAGTTAATAAAATATAATTCCTTTATCTTTTTTTTTGGCAGAACCAAGGATTGAACTCAGGCCCTTGCACTTGCCAGGGAAGCACTTATTCCACTGAGCCATCTCCCCAACCCCAACCATTTCCCTGACCCCTCCTTTATCATTAATGATCTAATTTGTCATAATGCTGTTATTAGTGCTGTTATCTGGTTGGTATTTGTCGCTTAAACTCCAGGAAGCCAGGTGTAGTGGCACACACCTGTGATCCCAGCACGCTGAGAGGCTGAGGCAGGTGATTGAAAGCTTGCTGGGTAACTCAGAAAGACTTTGTCTCAAAAGGATTTTTACAACCCCCACCTCTATTTGAGCTTCAGCTCTCAGGTTGAGCTGCTTTGCTGGCAGCTTTCTGACCTGAGTAGTAATGCCTATGACTTCCCTGAAGTTCCAGAGAAGAGCCATCACCTCCTAGAAACTGACCTGTACTGCATGCTCCCACTCCATCTCGGAATAGAATAAAAAAAGAAAAAGCTTTTTTTAAAAGAGGCTGTCATGGTAGTCCAGTCCAGCAATAGATAAATAAATAAAATAATGGATAAAAAAAGAAACTCTATGAAAGTAGGAATAATAACCTGGCTTTGCTTACCATTTTGTGTACCAGTGACTGGCCCATAGGTACTCATTAAATATCCAGTAAATTAATTATCCAGCCATGTCTTCACTAATAGCCAGTGTTCAGCTTCAGTAGTGCTTGGCTACAACTTGTCCTTGACCTTCACCCCCAGCTAGGTGCTCATAGCCAGCCACTCCCTTGTCAACACTCTGAGACAGCACATTAGGGTGCAGCAAAGCTAGCTGGTGACCTATTAATTACCAGATTCCAAAACATAGGAGTAGAATGATTCCCCAAGCCCTACGCGTAGACATCTCATGAGTACTCAATCAGGTTTTTGATGTTTGTTCTTTTTTTTTTTTTTGATACTGGGAATTGAACTCGGGACCTTGTGCTTGCCTGGTAGGCGCTGTACTGCTGAGCAATCTCTCCAGCTCTCAAGCAGGTTTTCAGTAGGCCTGGACCTGCCATCAGCCTGAGGACTCGTATTTCCTCATGATTTGGTCAGCACAAAAGAATACAGATATCAAGAAGAGTTCACTAGCATGGCTTTCCTCATGGTAGTCCACTCTTAGTCCTCTAAGGGGTTCTATTATCTTGCTTTCTCCTGTTTTATATGGCCCAAGTTCACTCTATAGAGCCAATTTTTCTCTCACTCTTCACCTTTGCTTTTTCAAATAAACTTTGTACTGTTTTTTGCTTGTTTTATTCAATTCTTTGTCTGAGACAAAAAGAACTTGGAAACGAACTCCAGAAGGAGCCTCAAGCACCACAAAACCTGATAAAGCTTCACTGGTGAATTGCTTTTATTTATTTATTTATTTATTTTATGGTGGAACCAGGGATTGAACTCAGGCCCTTGTGCTTGCCAGGGAAGCACTTATTCCACTGAGCCATCTCTCCGGCCATGAGCTGCTTTTTTGAAGAAGCTTCCTGGCAACTCCATGGAGTATGTGCCTCTGCAGTCTTCACTGCTGCCTCTCAGCTCCCGGCCATGGCCCCTGTGTCACCTTGGATACCACTGAAACTGCCGCCATCCACCAGATCAACCTGGAGTTCCATTCCTGCTACATCTTCTGTCTGTGTCTGTATCTGTGACTGCATCTGTTTTGTTATGTTCTGTTTTGTGGAGACATTATCTCTCCGTGCAGCCCAGGCTGGTCTTGAACGTGATCCACCAGCCTCAGCCTCCCAAGTGCTGGCATTGCAAGTATGCGCCACCAGACCAGGCCCTGTCTGTCTGACTGTGGTAAGTCCGTGACTCACAAACGTTTGCATTGCATACTTTCACAGATGTACTGTATAAGACTCACTTTGTTAGAAATTAATCTGCTTATAAACAGTCCTCCTGCAATGGCACTCATTCATAGGTAAAGGACTTACTGTACCAAAACCTGATGATTTGGTTTTTGAATCACTTCTGGGGTTTTTGTCTAAGATTAAGTGCAGATAATTTGGCTTTGAAGAATTTTGCAAAATACTTTCTTTACTAAGCTCATAAGGAGAAAAACATGTTGAGAAACCAATGCAGCTATAATCCAAAACTCAAGGTCATAGCTGGGGATGGTGGTGCACCCCTATAATCCCAGCATTTGGACATTAAAGCAGGAGGATTGCCACAAGGTTAAGGCCAGCATGGGCTACAGCATGAGTTCAAGGCCAGCCTGAACTACATAGTGACCCTGTCTCAAAAAAAACAAGGTCATGAAAGTCTGGGAGAGACTGAGAAATTCTAAATGGAAAGACTTTAAACAGATATGAGATCTTCTGGAAAGATAGCAGGCTGGTGAACAGCAGAAAAAGAGACTCTTAAGATTTGTCCAAGCCGGGCGTGGTGGCGCATGCCTGTAATCTCAGCACTTGGGAGGCTGAGACAGGAGGATTGTTGTGAGTTAGAGACCAGCCTGACCTACAAAGTGAGCTTAAGGCCAGCCTGAACTGCATAGTGAGACCCTGTCTCAAAAAGACAAAAAAAAAAAAAAAAAAAAGATTTGTCCAGAGGGTTGGGGAGATAGCTCAGTAGAATAAGTGCCTGTCTGCCAACAGGGTCCTGAGTACCAGGAAAAAAAAAAAAAAAAAAAATTGTCCAGACACTACAATGTACCAATATTGGGAAGAGATGAAGGAGAGAAATAGCTCTGTGGGACCCAGGGGTAAACTAAAGTGAGAACTGAAACCCACAGAAAGACCAAAGAGAGACTTCAACAAATAAAAAGGTAGCAGGTGGTGCTTTATCCTTGAGCCCACACTCACTGTGGGAGGGTAGCTCAAACCTGCAGATTCCCAGTGACTACTGGTGACCCCGCAGGCCTCGACGGAGAAATGCACCAGTGGAACAGAGCAGTGGGCACAGTTCGCTGCTGTGGCCAGTGAGTTATTCTGGTTCAGATGTCCCCCAGGGGAAGCCAGTTGGCTGGGAACCATCTTGGAAGGAGGCCAAGTGAGCATAGACTGTTGCAGATTGGAAAAATTTGGTTCCAGCCTCACAGCCAGAAACGAGCCTGAGTTTCAGTGGAGCTGCGGGTGCAAGCCCCCTGGGATTACTGCCTGCCACAAAGCCACAGCTGGCTTGCTAAGATCAATAAATTCACATCTGGACTCTGCCTGCCCATGTTGACTACAAGTGACCCCAAAGACATGCCATCAAGTGAATTTTTTTATCTTGTCCCTCACCCCCTTTTGTGATTTTTTTTTTCTTGTTTGTCCTTGTTTTTTGCGGAACCAGGGATTGAATTCAGGTCCTTGCGCTTGCCAGGGAAGTGCTTATTCCACTGAGCCATCTCACCGGGCCTCTAGTTACTTTTGTTGTGGTTGTTCTGTTTTGTTTTTATTTTTATTCCTTCAATCTGTCCCTCCCAGCTTCTTCACTATGTTCTCAAAGTTTTTGCATAATCTTTTCTCCTCTAGCCTTGCTTCTCATCTTTTTTTCTTTCTTTTTTTTTTTTTTTTTTTTTTTGGTATTTGGTACAGTGTCTCACTACGCAGCTTGAGTCCACTGCTGGAGATTGAACCCTGGTCCCTGAGCTTGCCTAAGCAGGTGCTTAGTCCACTGAGCTATCTCACTGTCCCCTCTCATCTTCTTCTATTTCTCTATTTTTCCTTAACCCCTTTTAAAATTTCTCCCCTAAGGGTAAAATTGTCACAGTGAGGGCAAAAGTATAAAATAGGAATGGGCAAGAGGGAAAGGAAGAGAAAAGAAAGAATTAAAAGGAAGAAACAATGGAAACAAAGCTTTTATAAATAAGGAGGTGAATCAATCATGTGGCCCTGCCCCCAGGGCACACTGAGATTGAGACTGGGCATTGTGGCACACACCTGTAATTCCAGCACTTGGGAGGCTGAAAACAGGATGATCACTATGAGTCCAATCTGTATAATGAGGCCCTGTACTAAATACATAAAAAAACAATTAATTAAAGAGGGGAAGAGCAGTTGAAGGAAGGGTAGGGGAATGAGAAAAAAAATCAAGTTATATTATGTACAGGCATAAATTCCCTATGATGAATATGATCATTATGCATATACACTTAAAATGTACCAATAATATTAATTAATTATAAAAAAGATATGAGGAGCTGGGCATGGTGGCACACACTTGTAATCACAGCATTTGGGAGGCTATAGCAGGAGGGTTGTTGCAAGTTTAAGACCAGCCTAGAGGCCTGTCTCAAAAAAAAAAAAAAAAAAAAAAATCATAAGTAAATAGATAGGCCAGGGAGATGACTCAGTGGAATAAGCGCTTGCCAGGCAAGCGCAAGGGCCTGAGTTCAATCCCCGGTTCTACAAAAAAAAGAAAAGAAAGAAAGAAAAATAGATAATAGGAGGGGGGCACTCTTGTCTAGCAAGCTTGAAACCTTTGTGTTCTGTCCTCAGCAACACATACACACACACATACACACACACGCACACAGTTATAAATGCAGACACATACACAGTGCAATCAAAACCACAAATAAGAAGATGGGATATATATCTGACTTAGTAGGTGTGGAATAGAAACAGAGGATGTGTGGGCTGGCTGGATAGCTCAGCAGATTAAAGTGCCTACTTAGGTGGAGCACAGGGACCAAGTTCAATCCCCACCATCTGTGCTGGCCCTTCCCCCAGGGTGCATTGAGTGTAGTGGTGCATGCCTGTAATCCCAGCACTTGGGAGGATGAAAAACAGGAGAATCACTATGAGTACGATCTATGTAGTGAGACCCTGTAAACCTCATACTAAATACAAAGAAGAAGAAAGAAGAAGGAGGAGGAGGGGGAGGAGGAGGAAGAAGAAGAAGAAGGAGAAGGAGAAGGAGAAGGAGAAGGAGAAGGAGAAGGAGAAGGAGAAGGAGAAGGAGAAGGAGAAGGAGAAGGAGAAGAAGTAGCAGCAGCTGGGCATGGTAGCAATTGAGTATAAACCCCTGCACTCTGGGAAGCTGAAAGAAGGAAGCTTCATGCAGTCATGGGTTGTAGACTTCTAGAGTTCGAGAATAACTCATGATGCACTGGGATTGTGGGTCTTGGTACTGCTGGGATTATGGGTGTGAGTATTTCCTCCAGCCTGCGGTGGATAGCCTGAATGCAATTTTGCTCTCTGCTCTATGATGCCACCATGAACTGCTGCCCTCTGCCATGTGCCCCTCTGCCTTGGAGCCAGCCTAGTGTGGACTGAAACCTCCAGTAACTGTGAGCTAAATAAACCTTTCCTACCTTCATTTTGAGTGTTGGGTATTTGTCACAGCAATGAGAAAAGAGTAACTGAGACAGCCACTTACCAAGACCCTATCTCAAAATAAAGGGAAAACAAAAGAACTGGAGTTATAGTTTAGTGTGGAGGCCCTGGGTTCAATATACAGTACCACCAAAATAAATCAATAAAAATCAATGGAACTTTATAGCTATAAAAACAAAAACAATATAACAAGCATTTGGACACTTGTGCCTTGCCATTGAGAAAGTAAAGTGGTGCGGCCCCTGTGGCAGATAATGTGGCAGTTCTGAAGCCCAAGGGGCAGTGCACCGATTTTGCCATACAGGTACATTATTGTATCCACATCTAATCCTTAGAAAATTTCTATTAATGGATTATTATTAATTTTAATTTTATAAATTTTATGCTAGGCATGTCTATAATCCCAGAACTCAGTTAGGCTGAGGCAGGAAGATCACTGTGAATCTGAGGCCAGATTGGGCTACATAGTCAGTTGAAGCACAACCCAGATTCTCCCTAGGCTCTCTTTCTCAAAAAGGAAAATTTTATGAGTTTCATTACATTAAACAATGAGTACTGCTGGGGAGATAGCTCAGTAGAATAAGTGCTTGCCTGGGAAGCATAAGGTCCTGAGTTGAATCCCTGGTACTAAAAACAAACAAACAAACAAACAAAAAAACCCTGAGTACTCAACAGGAGAATATATCACAAAAATAAAGTATTGAATTATTATATATTGTTCACAAACAAGTATCAAAATTTTCAACATTGATTTTTTTGTATGTGTAAAGTCTAAAAATAATCAAAGAAATACATTCCTATATATACTATGATGAAAATACCAATATGGTCAGGCATGGTGGTGCATATCTGTAATCCCAGCACTCAGGAGGCTGAGGTAGGAGGATCACTGTGAGTTTGAGGCCAGCCAAAATCACATGGCAAAACGCTGTCTCAAAAAGACCTAAATACCAATAGGACTCTTTTTTTTTTTTTTTTTTTTGTCTTTTTGAGACAGGGTCTCACTATGCAGTTCAGGCTGGCCTTAAGCTCACTGTGTAGCTCAGGCTGGTCTCGAACTCACAACAATCCTGCTGCCTCAGCCTCCCGAGTGCTGGGATTACAGGCATGCGCCACCACGCCCGGCACCAATAGGACTCAACAATAAGAACCATGGAGGTAGTTCAGGGGCATAAGTGCCTGACTGGCAAGCGTAAGATCCTGCGTTCAATTTCTGGTAGTGAAAAGTAAAATAAAGAAAAAGAAAGAAAAGATGAAAAGAACTCAATGGTAACAATCTTTACTTCTTTTTTTTTTTTGTCTTTTTGAGACAGGGTTTCACTATGCAGTTCAGGCTGGCCTTAAGCTCACTTTGTAACTCAGATTGGTCTCAAACTCACAACAATCCTCCTGCCTCAGCCTCCCGAGTGCTGGGATTACAGGCCTGCGCCACCAAGCCCGGCTCAACAATCTTTACTTCAGTTGTCATTCTTAAGGTGGTCTTCACACATGTCAATAGTGCACTCCATGTACACATATCACTTATGCTGACACCACATATTTTTCCTTTCCTAGCCTTTTGGTAGGACATATTTGACATCTTGCTAGTCTTGTTCTTTTGTCAGGAGCTTCTTACTATGCTGTACAATATGTACTTAGCAGAGACATAAGATATCAATGAAATAAAATAGCAAATATGTAATGAGTGTTTAGAATAGTCATCAACATTTTCCCATCCACTGTTTACCTGCTTACCAAATCTGAAAGATAAACATCAGAAAGAAAAAACAAGGTGAACTTCATTGTAACACAAACTAAAGTCTACCACAGAAGCTGTGTTTCAACTGTGCCGCCCTGAACAGTCTTCACACATGACAATTGCATCTTCCATACACAGGTATTGCTTACACTCATAGCATATATGTTTTGTTTTCCTGTTGTAGTAGCTCTTTGAGTGCCTATGCCTGCCTATTCTCCTGTTAACTCACAAGTGTGTGTCACAATTTTTTTCCTTGGATCTCTGTGCAGAAACATTTTGTTTCTCCTATATTGTAAATGGTCTGTTACGAGTTCCAGTCCCAATCTTCTAAGAACATTTCTCCATGGTATTTTCATTGTAAGCTATCAAACTGTTATGCACAGGATTAAGTAAAACAGGGCCAGCCAAATGGATTAAAGTGCCTGCAAACTGGAGCAGGGACCAGGGATTCGATCCCCAGGCCTGTCGTGCTGATGTGCACCTATAATCGCAGCTCTTGGGTCTGTAAACAGGTGGACCACTACAAGTTTGATCAAGTCTGATCTAGTAGTGAGATCCTGAACACCCTCTAGACCATTCCCTAAAATAAGAAAATAAATAAATAAAATGAAAAGAAAGGATTAAGTAAAACTCAACCATTCTCCAGTGCTGTGTGTTTTGAGTGACATTACAGTCGCTTCATAACTCATCAGCAACATCCACTCTGCTTTTGGTTTTGTTGTAAAAAGTCTCCACCTCAGCCTTTGTTTTGTTAAGATTTCCCTGTCAGTATTTCTATCATGGTAGAATGTTGATAACATTAGTAACAGTTTGTTTTTCTTTGCCGTATATGAGGCCAATGTTATATCTTTCTGAAAGCCAGACATTGTACTCTATAGTGTCTTTTTGAAATTGCAACATTTCATTTAGAATTCCTGCTTTGTTCCTGTGTACAGATGCTGTGCTGGTCAATTTGTGCTCTGTCAGCAAATGGAACATCAATTGGAAACTGGTAGCCAATGGCTGAATGTCACATTCTGATTAGTTTGGAAGATGGGAGCATTGGATATGTTCCCAACATCATTTGGTTAAGTACTATTTGAATATTTACCTGATGGCTGAGTTCCAGGATAAATTTCTATACTGAAAGCATAATAAATCCTTGCATTTACAAATCCATAAATTTTTATGCCATCTTTTGAAGGTTTTTTGAGAATACACTGCATGAAACTACAGCAACCATGAAATGCTGCTAGATGTCTATCAATACTCACGTATTCAGATGGTGTATAAATTGAATGATAGTTACCCATAAATCTCTCCAACAGTGAGTGGATAGCAGCCAGATTATCAGTTTTTTTTCTTTCTTAGTGGGCATTTTGCTATCAAACCTCAGCAATTTTGAAGGAACCAAGTCTCCTCAGTGTTATTATTCTGTATGCCAGGAATGGTGGTACATGCCTGTAATCTCAACATTCAGGAGGCTGAGGGAAGGTTGCTGTGACCTTTAGGCCAGCCTCAAAAATATAGTGAGTTGAAGGCCTGCCTGAATTACACAGCTGGACTTTCTCTCAAAAAAAAAAAAAAAAAAAATCTACAAACATCAAGCCTACACCCATCATTTTTCCATAAGTCTTCTAACATTTCTTCGATCACCATGAGAAAGCCCTGATAAGTACCACAGACCTATGAATGCTTTCAGTTCAGCTAGTAAGTTGTCATAATAAATACATCTTTGAATGTGGCTATTGGTGTGTACAGAATGTTTTTCTTGTATTTCAGCATTTCTGTATTTCACATCTTGTAATACTTCTTCTGTTACAATTTCCAACATTGAATGGCAGTGCTGGTATTCTATCCAATATGTTTGACCCCTGCTAAGATCCTATCTTTATCTGCATACCCAATTCTAACACTAGGTCATTCCATTTGGTGTATGACCATTTTGTACTGCTTTGATCCATCGAATATGTACTCACTTTCCTATTTTCTTCATTATCTAAATCAAGGAAGTCTTCATTCCTTGCATCTGTATTAGTCAATTCTTATTCCATTGCACTGTCAGAGAAACTTTGTCTCACATGGACAACATCAAAGCTATTGTCATCTTTATCTCCTATTCACTAATGATTCATAGGAGTTCACTTTTGACCATCTCCAAAATTTGGGAATCTGGCTTTTCATGTGCCACTGTATTGAACTGGGCTACTTCTCCCAGAATAATTAAAATAAGCCTACATTCCACTATGTAAAGTACATGACTACATAACAGAAGAATGCTGAAAGTGCATTTTACCCTTTCTGATGCTTAGATAAATATATGCAAAAATCTGTTAGATGAAGCATAAACTTTGGCAAAACTCTGGGCTCGACACTTGCATCCATATACATGCCTTGCCATTCATCATACCAAGTGGGTAAACACAAAGATTGCTTCTTGTATCCCCTGGTTGCAACTACTGAGACATATAGCTGGCTACAATTACACTAAAGTACAAATGTACAAAGGGCAATGAGATAGCTTAGTGGACTGAGTGCCTGCTTAGGCAGGTGCAGGAACTGGGGCTCGATCCGGAGCACCACAGGCTGTGCTGGCCCATCTCCAGCCATGATGAGCCAGCCACCAAGCCCAGTGTGGTGGCACACACCTGTAATCCCAGTCTAGGGAGGCTGAAAACAGAAGGATGACTATAAGTCTGAGCTGCATGGTGAGACCCTATACCAAATATATTTTTTAAAGTACAAATTTACTGTAGAAAAGTATGAAATGGGTTTTTATAATTACTTTAAAATTTTAAATGGGTTTTTAAGTTCCTTTAAAAAAAATTACCAGAGAGTCAGATGTGGTAGGTACTGCATGCCAGTAATCTCTGCTATATGAAGGGCAGAAGCAAAAGGATCACAAAGTTATTCTGATCGAATTAGCAAGACCTGGTGTAAAACAAATAAAACAGAGGAGCTAAAGGCATCTGCTCAGTGACAGAACACTTGTGTGGTAATTACAAGGTAACTATGTTCAATCCTGAGTAACACAAAAAGAAAAAAAAAATTGCCAAGTGATTAAGCAAATCCACTTCTACTTAATATTCAACAGAACTGAAAGCACAAACTCAAGCATGGATTCATATACCAATGTTCATACCAACATTACTTATACTAGTTAGTTTGGAACAACCCAAATGACCACTGATAGACAGATAAATAAAATGTGATGTACACATATAATAGAATAGTGTTCAATTCTAAGGAGAAAGAAAATTCTGACACATGATACAAACTGAAGCCTTAGAGACATTATGGTAAGTGAAATAGAGTCAGCATAAAAAGAAACTGTATTGGGGCTGGGGAGATGGCTCAGTGGAATAAGCACTTCTCTGACAAGCGCAAGGGCCTGAATTCAACCCTGGTTCTGCAAAAAGAAAAAAGACACTGTATTAGTTTGCATGAGCTACCTAGAGTGCTAAAATTCCAAAAGATACAAATTACAGTGGAGGCTTGTTGGAGGGTGGGAAGTCTGTTGCTCAAAGGGTACAGTTTTTGTCTGAGAAGATATTTTTTTAAAATGTTCCAGATGTGGGTAGTGGTTACAATTGTACAGTTCCATGAATATACTTAATGTCACTGTACACTTTAAAGTTATGAGAAAGCCAGGAATGTAGAATCTCAGCATTTAGAAGGTAGAAGCAGGAGAATCACCAGAAGTTTCAGACCAGCCTGAGCTACATAGTGAATTTAAGACTAGCTTATCTATAGCAAGACCTTCAAAAAGACATACAGAGATTAGGAAGCTAAATGTGGTAATATACATCTATAATGGTAGCATTGTAGGAGGGTGAGGCAGGATTACAGTAAATCTAATCCACCTTATAGAACTGATCAATTTAGTGTGACCTTATCTTGTAGTGGAAAAAATAAGAACTATAGCTTCATAATTGGGCTGTCAGACTCAGCTGGCCTTACCCAGCTGTAGCTCAGAGATGATTTGACTCAACTCTGTCTGAGCAACTGCACAATGCTACACATGTATCCTGTTTCAAGGACAGTCTATCCAGGCAGACTAGCCCTGTCAAGGTCACACTAAATTTTGCCCCTTGGACCTTGGCTTGCAACAGACCTTCCTGCTTCACAATGAATGGTCCCTTCCAATTAAGCCTGCCCTGGACACATCTGCCTGACAACGTCTAACCAAATATGTGTAACCAATCACAGACTAACTTGTTATTGATTCTGTGCTTCCTGCTTACAAAATGTACGTAGGTTGCTATTTCACTCTGGCTGCTGATGATTCAGACCTGGTTCCCATCAGCTTCCAGTGTTAATAAAAGTAGCCTTACAAATTCTTTAGTGCTGAGCACTTTCCATCTGGTTTGCTACAGTTTCTGCAAGCAATCTCAAAATATTAAAGGACTTAATATAGCTAGGATCAGAGGCCCTGGATTCAATCCTCAATACTAAAAAATTCAAAATTTAAAATGTAGGAGCCAGGGAGATAGCTCAGCAGCTTAAGCACCTGCCCGGGAAGTGCAAGGTCACACCCAGGTACCATAAAAAAAGACAGACCAAAAAAAAAGAACAAAAATAAAAAACTTAAAATACAATATAGTCTGGCTTGGATAATTAATTGTACTGTGGATCTCTGCTGGTCTACGAAAGGAGCAGTTAATGCTTTTTTTTTTTTTTAAATCTTTTTTCACTCTTTTTCCTCTTTCTCAATTTCTTATAACTTCTTTCTTTTTCCAATTTTGCATGCATGTATCTGCTAATATGAACAACAAAGTTGAAAACAACACTATACAATACAAAAAATACTAGCAAATTCATGCGATTTTGCTTAGTGAAATTCTGTACCATTTGTAATTTTTTAATTATTATTTTATATTCTCTTTTAAAAATAAAATACATGATTCTGCAAAAAAGTAAAAATAATAAAATAAAATAAAATATAGCATGGTTACCTGGGTGTGGCTTTTTAAAAAAATTATGTATTTGGTACAGGGTCTCAGTATGTAACTCAGACTTGTAGTGATTCTCCTATTTCATGTGTCATCATGCCTGGTCTTAGTGGCCAGCTCAGCACATCTGGGGCCAGATGGGGCCAGCATGGCATGTGGTTCTGGGGATTGAACCAGGTCCTTGCGCTTAGATGCTTAGACCACTGAGCTATCTCATTGGCCCCAGGGTGTGGGTTTGGAGGCCTGAATCCCAGCACCTGAGAGGCTAAAGCAGGTGGAGTAGCATGAGTTCAAAAGTAGCTTGTGCTACATAGTGAGTTTAAGGCTAGCCTAAACTACAGAGCAAGATTCTGGCTCAAAAACATTTAAAAAAAATAAAAACCCAAAGACAAACAACAGAAACCATGCATAATGCTGGGGATATAGTTCAGTGGTAGAGTGCTTGCTTAGCACTGCAGGGAATTAATCAGCAGAACCACAAATAAAATAATTACAATGATAAATTTATTTTAGTAAAGAGGACTTTTTATTTCCATACATTTAATTTTTCTATTTTATTTATTTATTTATTTATTTATTTTGTGGAACCAAGGATTGAACTCTGGCCCTTATACTTGACAGGGAAGCACTAATTCCACTGAGCTATCTCCCCGGCCCTAAATTTTTTATTTTATTTGTACATTTTAGACATATATACTGATAACTTTCATCAAAGAGAATTTTTAAACTGCGTGTAGTGGTGCACCTATAATCCCAGCACTCAGGAGACTGAGGCAGGAGGATCATTGCAAGTTTGAGGTCAGCCTGGACTACAAAGTGAGCTCAAGGCCAGCTTGAACTGCACAGAGAAATCCAGTTTTTTTTTAAAAAAAGACAAAAAATCCCAAAGAGACATTTTTGCAATAGTCAGTGTCTCTCATTGCTGGGACAAAATACCCAACACTCCAAATTAGAGAAGGAAAGTTTTACTTAGTTCAAAGCTTATAGAGGTTTCAGTCTGCACTCGGCTGGCTCCATGGCAGAGGGCAACAGTTCATGGAAGTGGAAAGCAGCTAAAGCAATGAGAGCTCAAAGGGAGGCCCAGGAGCAGAGAGCAACTCTCTTCCTTCCCTTATATTGTAGGCAGGCAACCTGCCCCAGAGAGGTATAGCACTCAGACACATAATCCCAGCACTGGACCATGAGTCAATTAAAAACCCTACCAGCCTACCCCAGGACTGTTTAGCGCTTTGGGGAGACATCACGACACAAACATAATAGTCAGTAATTTGAACATGGTCCAGGGATTAGGAAGTATGGTTATGGGTGTTAATTCATTATTTTGATGGTTGTACTGTAGATACATAACAAAATATTGTAGTTAAAAAAATACATGCTGAAACTTAGTTCTCTTTCCCATCTTGCAAGATGGTGAGTGAAAAAACTGAGAAGCCAGACACTGAAGAAAAGAAACCCAAAGCCAAGAAGGCTTCTGCCAGTGACACTAGTAAAAAGGGTAAGCTGAAGGCAAAAAAAAGTCCAAGAAGGGGCAGCCCCACTGCAGCCGAAATCTGTCCTGGTTAGAAGAATTGGTAGATACTCCTGATCTGCTGTGTATTCCAGAAAGGCTTTGTACAAGAGAAAGTACACAGCTGCTAAATCAAAGGTTGAGAAGAAAAAGGAGAAATTTCTTCCTGCAATCACAAAACACATTGGTGGGGACAACAATGGAGATACTCAGGTGGTTAAGCTTTGAAAACTGCCTAAATATTACCCTACTGAAGATGTGCCCCGAAAGCTCTTGAGCCATGGCAAGAAACCCTTCAGTCAGCATGTGCGGAAACTTCGAGCTGGCATCACTCCCGGCTCCATCTTGATCATCCTCACCGGGCGTCACAGAGGCAAGAGAGTGGTCTTCCTGAAGCAGTTGGACAGTGGCTTGCTGCTTGTGACTGGGCCTCTTAGCCTTAATCGTGTCCCTCTGTGAAGAACACACCAGAAATTTGTCATCGCCACCTCTACAAAAATTGGTATCAGGAAAGTAAAAATCCCCAAACACCTCACTGATGATTACTTCAAGAAGAAGCAACTGCACAATCCTAGAAACCAGGAGGGTGAGATCTTTGACAAGGAGAAAGAGAGCTACCAAATTTCAGAGCAGCACAAGGTGGATCTGAAAGCAGTGGGCTCACAGATTTTACCAAAAATCAAAGCTATTCCTCAGCTCTGGGGCTGCCTACAATCTGTTTTTGCTCTGACAAATGGAATTTATTCTCATAAATTAGTGTTCTAAATTTCTTACTAAGAACCTAATGCAATAACTGATACTATATATATATATATATATATATATATATATATATATATATATATATATATAATAGCACAGGATATCTTCAGTTTGTTCCCAAGTGGTCCAGGAAAGAAAGGTTTTGTGTTGTTCTTCTAACTTTTCAAATATGATTGCTACTGAAAAAAAAATCTTAAATGTACAAATATTTTATGGAAACTTGCATTCATACATTTAGAGAAGTGAATCCTGGAGCCAAGTGTGGTCACATGTACCTACAATCCCAAGAGTATCACAAGTTTCAGTTCAATCTGAACAGTTTAGTGACTCAGTGAGCCCTGTCTAAAATAAAAAAAAAAAAAAGGAAAAGAAAGACAGACAGACAGACACTGTGAATGTGGCTGAGTACAAAGGTTCTTGGTTCAATCCTCAGTACCACAAAAAAATGAGAGCGAGAGAAGAAAAGAGAGAGGAAGGGAGGAGAAAAGATTAGAGGAGAAGGGAGGGCAGGGGAGGGGAAGAGAGGTAAGGGGAGGGAGAGAGGAGAGGAGAGAGATGAAAGAGAAAGAGGAAAGAGGGAACAACAACAACAAAAAGAATCAAATAGTATAAGCTCTTCAGGATTTGAGCACAGGTTTCTTT
>PVKA01024404.1:0-34284 GCA_004027165.1 Ctenomys sociabilis | reverse complement strand
TTTTTTGTCTTTTTGAGACAGGGTCTCACTATGCAGTTCAGGCTGGCCTTAAGCTCACTTTGTAGCTCAGGCTGGTCTCGAACTCACAACAATCCTCCTGCCTCAGCCTCCCGAGTGCTGGGATTACAGGCATGCGCCACCATGCCCGGCTTATAGTTAGTTTCTTATCTTTTCCCTTTTTTTGACTTTCCTAAGAGTCAGCAATGTGTGTCCCCTCACCCCCACCCCTGAGAAATCTCCATATTCCACACCCTCAGGCAGCAGGCTGATAACTAAGCTTTCTTCCTGAAACAGTTTGACTGCTGGTCAGAGGTGGAAGACGAAGAGAAGAAAAGGAATCTGGGCTGAATAGTTGTGGAGAGAGAAAAAGAGAGAGCAGGGAGCCATGGATTTGCAAAGGCAGACAGACCGAGCCTGTACAATCCCCATGCTTTATAGAACCCGCTGGGAATGCCATTGGGTAAAGTCTTCCCCTGACAGTCCCCCTGCTATTCCTTCTGCTCCACTAATTCTGCTCCCAGGGACCTGTCTTAGGGAAGCAGTTGGAAACAAGGACAGTGAGTCGTGCTGAGACATAGTCATGGTAACATTACTGATAACGGCAAAGAAATTAGGAGCAATTTAAATGTCTATCAATAAGGAAGAGGCTGAATGTAACTTGCCTCCGCAGTACCACAGAGAGCTGCTAAGAAGACATTCTCAGCACACCTATGAGAAGCTGGGCGTCATATTGTAGGCCTGTGATCCAACACTTAAGAAGCTGAGGCAGGAGGCTCTCCGGGAGATTAAGGCCAGCCTGAGCTAGACCATCCTGGAATACATAGTGAGACCCTGTCTCCAAAAAAAAAGGCCCAGGAAACATGGCGATAAACTGTTGTCCAGCACAGGCAAGCCATGTGCCAAATCATATGTGCAAGACAGATCATGACCTCAGACAAATAAAGAAAAATCTCTATATTAGAACAGAGGTTGGATAAAAAAAAAAAAAAAACTATCGAAGTATTCACTGGGACCATCTTCCTGATGAGATGACGGAATTTTTTTTTTCTTTTTTCAGCAATTTTTCTATGCTCTTTTATAATGAGCTACTAGTACTTTGTTGATCAAGAAAAAGGAAATACACAATTTTTTTTTTTCATTGATGTATTTGGTACAGGGTCTCTGTACACAGCTTGGACTCTTAGTGATCCTCCTGTTTTCAGCCACCCCAGTCCTGGAATTATAGGCATATGCCACCATGCTGGGACTCATTCCAGCTCAGCACAGTGTGGGAGCAGGCCCAGCAGGCTTGGAGGACTGGAGATCAAACCCTGGTCCCTGCACTTGCCAAAGCAGGTGCTTAGTCCACTGAGCTATCTCGCTGGCCCTGGAAATACACAATTAAAATGCAAAAGTACACATTAAAAGACAGCCGAGGCCAGCAGGCGTAAGAGCTCACGTATTTCTTTGTTCCTCACTTGCCTCTTCTTCCTCACATGAAGCCACTACAGAAGGTTCTACTACCTCCTTACCCAGGTGCCCAGGGCCCTCCTGTTCTCATGATTCCAGCCTCTTCTTCTCAACCCCATTTCATGGACTGCCGACCTGGCTTTCTCACCAGACCCAAGGGGGCTCTTTTTCCAGGGAGGCACTCACACAGGTGACCATGTCACTGAGCAGACTGGACACACCCCTTCCTATTTCCCACAAAGAGGGTGTCTGGGCTGTGTCTTGAACGGCGTAGGATGACAGCTCATGACCGACTGGGACTCAGTGGGTCCAGCTGGATGAGTAAGGGCTGAGTAACTCCTGCGGATACATTTGTCCCTGGGCTCAGCATTTAGCACAGTGAACTCGGAGATGCAGGTGTGTGCACCCTGCTCCTGAATTAGTGCATTTTCTAACCAAATATAGAGTTGCTCTTTACCCAGTCAATAGTGCAACCTCTTTATTCATCACAGTGTCTTCTTGCAACAACATCATAAATGTTAGAACACATCCCATATAAATTTAACTGCCCTTGTCACTGAGCAGCAATCCAGCCAAGTTCAAATCAACCTCATTTTTGTTCCAGGCAGCTCTAAGTTGTATGTTACAGACCGCCGGTGTTAACTGCTTCAATAGGAAAAAGACTGACATCAAAATTGGCTCATTATGTGCCAAGTACTGTACTAAACTCACTGTTTCTTTTATTATTCACAAGAGCAGAGCTGAGATTCAGAGAAGCCAAATAACTCCCCCGCAGCCGCTAGGGCTGGATTTGACCTGGGAGCTCTGGCCTCGCCCTTGCTCACTTTCTTTGCTCTCTGTACTGTTCTAGCTCACGCCTCCAGCCTTTGAACAACACAAATAGGGTTCGTAACCTTACCCCAACAGGCACTACTTCAGACTTCCGCTGACACTCTCTGGAAGCTTTGTTTTGCAGCTCACAAAATTAGTTCCCTCTAAAACTTTCTTAAACCTGACTACAGTGCTTATTAGTTTTTCAACTGCAATGTCCCATTGTCCGAGGTGAGCTACCTTCAGTCCTTTCAGAATGTTTAGAAACTTTTTAGAATACTAAATGCCCTTCCTTTTTGTTTTTAAGACAGGGCCTCTCTATGCAGTCCAGGCTGGCCTCCAACTCCCAGCAATTCTCCTGCCTCATCCTCCCAAGTACTGGGATTAAGGTATGTGTCACCATGCCCAGCCCTCTTAAAATTTCTATTAGACCTACCTAGAGGAAACAGCATAGAATTTTTAGTAGGAGCTGAGGGAGTGGCCAGGTCAATCCTGTTGTTTTAATAAAGGGAAATTAGATGAACTAAGAGTATCATACCTACTTGTGAGGCTTGCCTTGGCTGCAGCCACCTACTACAAAAGGTATTTTGAGCTAGATTGCATTATGGGTGAAGCAAAATAAGTCAAAACCAAAGATAGTCCCCTTGTCACATTTAAGAGGATGGAAAATAGGAACCAATGAGAATCTCTGCCGGGTGACAAGGCATTCCAGGAATTTAGCTGGCCTGCTCTCAGAAGATGGTCCTGAATCTGGTCACAGTGAAGGTAGTGATTGTGGAGAGGTGGCACTGAGAACTTTAATCAAAGCTCCTTTCACCACAGGTGGGAAAGAGAAACACCCCTTTCCCCAACATTTATGGAGCTGCAAGGGCCAGAGACACAGAGCTGAGCCCTGAGGTGCAGGAGCAAATCACCTCAAGATGTCTCATTAATATGGAGAACAAAATGCTGTATTGCAGTGCCAGTGCAATGAGTGACAGAATTGCAGCAAAAGGTGTTGGATTCAAGAAAAAAGCCTTAGCTGTAGGGGTGACCTCTTCCGCTGGGGAGGGGCAGGCTCCAAGGCCTGGAGGGCATGGCGTTGAGTTGCGTCCTCTTGCCCACAGAGTCTCCTCAGTATGCCCTCCGCATCCTCTATCACCAGCCAAGCAAACAAGTAGAGCCAAAGGAGAAGCCTGTGCCGGTCTGCGCTGCTCACAGCAGGGCTGGTGTAGGGAACGGAGGGCCTGAGAACAGTGTTAGTCTGCTGGTCACCTACATCCCTGGATGTCAAGTAGCAAATTAGTCAGACCCTCTCCTGTGACATGAGGATTTTTGAAAGCAAAAGGAGCACAAATGACTCTATGTACATAAAAAGTATGGAGATCTCCATAGTAACCAACATCAACCTGGTACTTTTACTTTTTACTCAACAGATTGGTGACATTTCTAAAAACTGAAAAAAAGAGTCACTATTGTTGAGGATGTGAGAAATGGATACATGTTCACTACTGGCCTCTCCCTCCTGGTAGGACAGTTGGAAGCACCTAGAGAAAGTTCAAGTGTAAAGGCTGGTGAGATAGCTCAGAGGACTAAGCACCTGCTTAGGCAAGCTCAGGGACCAGTATTGGATCCCTGGCCCCACCCCTGGGTGTGCTGAGCTGGCCACCAAGACCCAGCATGGTGGCACACACCTATAATCCCAGCACTGGGAAGGCTGAAAAGGGGAGGATCACTACAAGTCCAAACTGTGTAGTGAGACCCTGCACCAAATACATTTAATAAGAAAGTTCCAGTGTGCCTCCTTCCATCCACACTCCACCTTGCAGACACGTGTGTTCACTTGTGCAAGGACATGTGGGCAATAAGCTCCCACTGATGGTCCTAGTGGTGGAAAGCTGGGTACAGACAAAGTGCCCATCAAAAAAGAATGGTCAGGCTGGGGAGCTAGCTCAGTGGTCTAAGCTCCTGCCTGGCAAGGGGAGGGACCTGGGTTCAATCCCAGGTACTCCATGTCATGCTGGCCAAGCCATGCCAGCGTGGAGGTGCACATCTGTAATCCCAGTGCTGGGGAGGCTGAGACAGGAAGATCACTACAAGTCTGAGCTGCATCGTGAGACCCTGTACCAAATACATAAATAAATAAAATATTTAAATAGGAATGATCAAATTACCTGTGACAGATCTGCACTGGGGAATGACACAGGCAGCAGTGAAGCAGATGTGTTTACTCATAGTTACGCTGATAGAATGTAAGCACCAGACTAATGCACACTATGAGCTTATTCTTTAATCTATATGCCTGCGTGTGGATGCAGACAGACAAAGGCGCATCAGTGTTTGCCTGTCCTTTGTTATGAGACCTTTCAACATTACTCATGTTCCACTTACTAAACTTTTCTAAGATGAAAAGAGAGCAGAAGCATTTTTAAACACAGTAATAGAGAAGTTATTTCTCTCTGTGTGTCTCTTTCTCTCTCTTTTTTGTTTGTTTGTTTGGTTTTTTTTTGGTTTTTGGGGGTTTTTTTTGGCTACTTCAGGCAACCTTAAGGGCTGGTCTGGTGGGGCTTGTGGAGGTGAGGATCAAACCACAGTCCCCTGCGCCTGACTGCATTTGCCCAAGCAGTGCTTTAAACAACTGAGCTATCTGGCAAGCCCCCTAAACACAATAGAAAGTTGAAAGCATTTCCATGTCTAGGGAAGCCAGCTGGCTGTTGCAAACTCATCAGTAAATGGCAGCATCCGGGTACAGGCTCCTGCCATATGACCATTAATCCTGAGATGTCAGCTTCATTGGATTAAGAAATACCTAGCGGGTTACGTCTAGGTGAGTGATGAAGACATGGCCTTGGGCACTAGAACTGGTCCCTCATCTGCTCCCCTCCCATGCTGTCCTCCTGCCCTGATTCCTGGCTGTCTTGAGCTCAGCAGCCTTGCCCTATCATGCCCCTTTGCCATAAGGCTCTTGCCTTGCAGCTAGCTGACCATGGACTAAGTCTCCTGAAACCGTGAACCTAATGAAACCTCTCCTCCCAGGGAAGTGCTTATTTCACTGAGCCGTCTCCCCACCCCTGACCAAAACCTCTCCTCCCTTATGTGCGATGTCTCAGGAATGGGAAAGCTCATGCATGCTGACAGGCTGGGACCTGATTACCCTGCATATGAGAGTGGTCTCCTCTCTCCACAGTATCCAAAGCAATTTCACACAAGACTGATGTGCAAATCAGAATACCGATCTGTCACGTCAGTAGTGTTCCTCAGCTTCAGCACTGCGTTCTAACACTTGGGCCTGGGTACATCTATGCGTCTCTGTATCTTAAGATACAGAGGGCCAACTTCCTGGCCCTTACACCTGAAGACCTCATCAAATGTCCTCTGCAGGACGTAACCAAAATCTGCCCACAACTGAGAACCGCTGATTTACAGTGAGGACTCCAACTCTCAAGACAGGCAGATGCTTTCCCTGAGGGAGCGTGACAAGGATGGTCACATCACTAGAGGAGGGTGCCAGGAGAGCAGCAAAGTGGAACAAAGATAATATTTTACAACTGTGTGATCTGGATATCTGATGGCACTGAGCTGTGACAGCTGAGAATTCAGTGCCCCTGGACAATGCCGTGGTTCCTCACTACCAGGCTTTTCCGGTCTGGCCCACACTAGCTGATTCTTCCCCTGCTGGAGGTTGGGGCCTGGGGTGGGGGTGGTACAGCACACACGAATAGATCTTCAGAGCCTCCAGCAGAGGCAGTTGTGTTGCTGTCTCGCCAACATGCTAACAGCCTCCAGTGACGAAGGCTCATAAACCTGTGGGAGCAAGCAGTGCTGAGGAAGGCAAGGCCCCCCTGCCCTACCACAAGCGCTTCACTTCTAAGAATTTGTGTTTTGCCTTAAAAGTCCCCATGATTTTCCTTTCTGCTCTATATTGTATGTATGAATTTGCTTTAACAAAAAACAAATTTCTCAAATCCCAAAGAATGAGACGCACCCAAGTGTGCCCCGTAGATTCGTGTACTTCCAGGGAGATTCTCTCTGGCCTTCCTGTATCCCACCGGAAGGCCACATTCTCATGACACTGAATAGTCTAAAGGAAGTCATGTGGGGGCCTATCTGGCCTCGGGTCCTCCCACATATACTGGGTCCATTCATGTGTACTATACCAGCCCACCCCACTCCTCCGCCAGGACTAAGCAAAAAGCCCTTCACCTTCATGGCCCTCTGCACTGAGGAGCTCACAGTTCTGCCCTAGGTGATTTAGGCAGCACTAGGCCTCAGCTCTCCCCTGGGCAGAATTCCAGTGGCAATGATCAGTGTGGATGTTTTGTTCTCAAGCCATATAGCTTCCTTAAGTTTTGGTGTGGGGCAATGTTTTTGTTTCCTGGCTGTAGGACTTGAACTCACGACCTCATGCTTGCCAGACTGGCACTGTACTGCTGAGCTATATCCCCAACCCCTTAGGTTATTTTTAAATTTTTTTCTCTTAACAAGAATAAAACAAGGAAAGACAAAAGTGTAGGAGCCTCTATTTCAGAATCAGACTTCCTTGGGGCTTTACCTTTTCTTAAGGTATTTCATGATTCAGTGTGGAAGAACTTTAAAAATAGAAGTATATTTCAATCATGACTCACTTAAAGGATTCAGACTGGCTTTTGCAGAGGACAAAAGGCTGCAGAAAATAGAGGAAGAACGCAAACAGGAAGGAGAGTGCTCAAGAAAGTTTGATCTCTGCTTGACTCCCTTCAAGTTCTGTGGGTGAATCCCTCAATCCTGGGATTAATTTAGAATTTCTGAGACACAAACATTGTGTGGCTGTAGTCAGCACTCCATAGTCTACATTTTAGAATTTTATTAGAAGCTTCGAGTTTTTCTTGTCCCCATCTCCTATCTTTCAGTTACGTCTTTATTTATGTACCATAAATATAAAATCTGAGAAAGGACAGAAGCAGACACGTCCTTTTCTCTCTGATTCTTCCCAGAACTGGAGTGGAATTTCATGTTCTGTCCAGTTCTATGTGAGTTTGCTGTACAGTCACCCTTAGAGAGTTTGTCAGTAAAAGATTTTCTATTTTTATATTTCCCTTTAAAAATGACCCAAAAAATGGATTGCAGATTCTCGCTTCTTCCCTGAGTTTTGCTTTTTGCAAAGAAGCTGGGCCTCAGCATTCCTCCTCGGGCCCAGAAGCATGATGGCCAGGGGTGAGGTAGGAAAGTGTGAAGTGACAGTGAGCTTCACCTGAAAGTCAGGCTTATGGCAAGAGAAGTACGGTGCTGGTTCCGCAGTCTTCTGGAGCTGGGGAAAAAAAGGCCCAGCCTAACCATGGACTATTTACAGAGAGAGGAGACAGGGAGAGAGAAGAAATACCATTCTGGGAAATCATGCTCAGCGTCAGGAAAAGCAAGGCCAAGCGCCAGTTAGGTGGCAGACCGGGGCAGAAAAGTAATACAGCCTGCTGCAGCCTCGTCAGAAGAAGCAGGCAGGAAAACTTCACACCACCATGGATTGAGCAGTCTCAGGGCCAACCGTGTCCGTTTTGGAGACCTGTGAGTGCAGTTGGAAGCCCAGCTCCACCACTGTGTTAACTGCCAGCTGCTTTGTCTTACTCATCTCTGACTGGGCGATCAGAGAGCGCTGACTCACTGTCACATGTTTAGCAACGCGAGGATGTGCCAGACTCTGCCTAGGTGCTGAGGGGGAGGACGGCAGTGAGCGAAGCAGACAGGCTCCTGCTCCTGGGGGGCTCACCTCTAAGCAAGGGGCAACAGAGAAGTGAGCAACAGAACAGCAATTTCCATCGCAAAGGTTGCTCGGAAAATAGAACGCGGTAGTGCAACAGCAAGTGCCCGGAGGAGGCAACGAAACCCTAAGAAAATCAGTGAGGTTGAGGCACCAATTGCAGAAACAGCAACCGCATGAAGAGGAAGACAGACGTGCTCCCGGCAGCCCGTGCTCCCGGCAGCCCTCGGAGACCCAGTGAGATGAAGTGTGGAAAATCTTGCTACAAAACCAAACACATACTTGTTTTGTCACTTTTTCTCTCACAGTGTCTATTGTACCTTTCAGATTTTATTTACTCTTTCAGGTTCTCATACTAGCTAGACAATACAATGCTTGTAGATGTAGGTCTGATTTATCTCACTTACCAGTACAGTTGGTAAGTTGCATCCATTTATCTATAAAAGCCTCAAATTTATCTTTTCTTAAGCTGAGTAATATTACGTTGTGTAAAAATAGCACATCTTTTTTATCCATTCCAAAGAAAGAAGGAGAAAAGATATAATTAGGTATATGTGCAGGATACTTTGGATAATTGTACTCCTTATTTCTGCTGGTCATTTGAAAGGAGCAGTTAATGCTTAAATTTTTTTTCTTTTTCTTTTTTTTAATCTCATATAACTTTTTTGATGTTTTATTTTTGTAACCAATTTTGCAAGTTCATATCTGGTAACCTAAACAACTAATTTGAAAGATAATGTCATGCAATACAGCAACCATTGTTGAATTCCTAAAAAATAAAAATAAAAAACCAGACACAACACACGGAAGTTACTCAACAGATGTGGGTGCTACTATGATACAGAGTGTGGGAAAGTCCAGGAGCCCAGTCACAGTCACAAGGAAGCTGGGAGAGGGAAGGTCAAGGCATCAGGGAGGGAACCAAGGCAGGACAGCTGTTTGCAAGGCCTTGACTATGGGGGCCTTGATGGAGCAAAAGAAAAGGACAGGCCCTATGGAAAGGACCGTTTGGAGCAGAGGAGTCCATGCCCCAGCCGGAAGGCACAGCCAAGGTGAAGCCAGCTCCCCTACTTAGCCAAGTCCTTGGGACCTGATGCCACCCTGCCTACCCAGGGCCATCCTGTCCTGTGTCCCCAGTCCAGCTGCGCTGGGCTCCTAACAGCATGTGGGCCATCAAGCAGAACACCTTTCAGTTCTCCTTGTGCTGCAGAGAAGGAAAGGAACGCAAGAGTCCTGATGTCCCAGCAGGGAATCCCAACTGTCCCGCGGCTCCCACTGAAGATTATGCCGCTGCCTAGGAAGCTCATCCTCCTACCTGGGACCCCGTCACTATCTGTCCCAACTTGACAGGTACACACCTAGAGCAGCATGACAGAGAGGACACAGCCGTCCGGCTGAGCCATGGGCTCACAGGTGGCAGAGTACAATCAAAGCATGACTCCCGGACTCCAGAGGTGGCAGCAGGAATACTCAGCACCCAGGGAAGGGGCTCAGGATGCACAAGCTCTCAGAGGTGCCAGGAGCCTTTTGGAAGGTTACAGGGACGCAGAGGAATCCGTGGGACTATCACTTTCAGGGCACTGGTGGGCTGGCCTGAATTCCAGCCAGCAGGACAGCAGAGTGCACCCTAGAAGAAGACAGGGCCAAGCCATGATGCCGCAGGCCTGACAGGGGAACCGCAGCTGCTCCCGCAGAAGCACAGCAGGCCAGGGAAAGCAGTAGGACCTCCTGCTTCTGGAAGCTGCTTTCACCTCCCCCATGCCAGGCAGTTTATAGAGGAGATAATGACAGCCCTGTGGGGGGTGGGGGGCTGAGATGCCATGACTCCTTGTCCTGCTCTCACAAAAGCCAAAAACTGTACCATGTGGTGCTGCTGGCCAGGGAGATAGCTCAGCAGTGTAAGTGCCTGCCTGGAAAGTGCAGGGTTCTGAGTTCAGTTCCCAGCACCAAGAATAATAATGATAGTAATAATAATAGTATCCTGGGCTGCCTTCTACCTGTGGAAAGAAATAAGTCACATCCATGGGGCGATGAGAGAATGCCCAAAATGCGGTCTACCAATGGGACTGCAGCAGTCAACGTCCAGTTCGGGATAGCCTGTCGTTTCCATTTCCGAGTGGAGCCGTGTTCTTTTCCTCAGTAGACTTTGTAAGTGCCACTTCCCTGCATGAAATCCGTCCTATTCCTCTGCCCTCTTTGCACCTTGACCTTCATTCACCTAAGTCCTGTTCATTTAGCCCTAACATCTTTTTTTTTGGCTGGCTCAGGTGGCCTTAAGGGTGAATCTGCTGCAGCATGTGGAGCTGGGAATCGAACCGCAGTCCCCTGAGCCTCACTGAGTTTGTCCAAGAAAGTGCTTTAAAGAAGCTTACCATCAAGCCCCCTAGCCCTAACTTCTGAGATCTGATCAAAATACACAGAGAAAGTTTTAACTTTTAAAAATATGTCGGGCCAGGGACATAGCTTAATAGCACAGCACATGCCTGGCAAGCATGAGGTTGTGAATTCAGTTCCCAGTACCAAAAGATAAATAAATAAATGTTACAGTAGGATACATCAGCATTAATTGCCTCAAATGCCCACCCTTGCTTCCAGAACACCTGCTGCATTGTTCTTACCACTTTCTAACCCAGTTCTGAAAGCCCTTCTTTATGATCAAAAACATGATGAATACAATTGCCAAGCAGCACTCAACCGAAAGGCAGGCTCCTAAAGACGAGGTGTATCCTCACCCACCTTCTTCCCTGAACCAGGTACTGCGCAACTCCGGTTCTTCCCCAGGGTCAGAACAACCACAGAAGGCAAAAGCTTTGAGCCAATCTGTGGCACTGAGGAAGCTACAGTGGTACAACTGAGGACATTGACAAGGACTCACAGAGGTGCCTCAGGAAGCAGTGAGGGCATTGGGACGAGGATCTTCAGAGCACAGGGGAGTGTTCAGAGGGGGATAAATGGCCATGTGGCTTTCACTGCAGTGAACTTTTGAAATTAAACTTCTCATATGTTTGGATTCCAGGTAAAAATCATCTTTTCCGGGAAAACTTCTCTGACACCTATGCTATGGGACTTGATCCATGTGCTTCCAGAAGCCCTGCCACCCACCACCCACTGCCCTCTTGGGGCTCTCTGGTGGCAGGATTCACAGCTCACTGTGTACTCCACAGCTCCAGGCCTCTTATGGCTCTCTCTCTCCTTCCCTCCCTCCCTCCCTTCTTCCCTCCCTGCTTCCCCACTGTCAACAGCTTCACATTAGATGGAGGATGTCTGGGTAATGCCAACCAATTCTGGAGCCAGCCAGCTCCTCTCTGAAGACTGGGCACCAAGCCATCTGCTTTTCTCCCTCCACTGGCATGAGAGGCCCAGAAGCAGCCAAGAAATCAATCTTGGGAATATTGGGCCTCTCAAGACCCTTGGGATAAGAGCTTTACAATCTGATCCAGGGAGACAAGCGAACTGTCCACCCCACCCACTCACTCTATGGGGGCTCCTTGCATTCACTCTGGGCCCTGGGCCTACCAGTACCTTCTCAAGTCCTTCCAGCTCCTCTCCACCATTCACAGGTTCATTTTCAGTCTTGACAGGGATTGTGTGTGGGCTTTGGTAAACACCTTTGGACGCATCTGCTCAGCTGGCTGTAGTCCCTCAGGACTACCACCTACCCCAAGGACTCACTATATGTGTACTTTAACTTCATAACCTGTCCCCTCAGCAAATGCAGTGCCCAGATTATGATATCTGAACCAGTTTAGGCCAGTAATACACTGGGACCTGGAAATGGGCACCAAAAGAGTCTTGATGAGTCTAATCTTGTCCCTTAGGGAGGTGATGTAATTAATGAGCTGTGTGGTGGCTTCTCGCAACTTCCAAGCAGACTGGGACGTGCAGAGAAGGCTGGTGAGCAGGGAAGCAAAGAGGTAAAGCAACACTAGCCACATGCATATGGTGTCTGTGTTAGTCTCTTTTTCTTTCCTTTCTCTTTTTTTATGTATATGGTACAGAGTCTCACTATGCAGCTCTGACTCTTAGTGATTCTCCTATTTTCAGCCTCTCCAGAGCTGGGGTAACAGGCATGCACCACCAAGCCCTGTCTCAGATGTGAACACAGCATCATCCCTCAGTGGTCTAGGGAACCAACGTAGGACTTCTGTGAAATGCCCAGGGTTGGGGCCAGTGCAGCATATGGTCCCAGGGATTAAACCCCAGTCCCTGAGCTTGCCTAAGCAGGTGCTTAGTCCTCTGAGCCATCTCACTGAACCTGCTTTAGGTTTTCATTCCTGGTTGCATTTCTCACTGCAGCTTTTGAAGTTCAGGTTGATGTAAGAAGAGATACAGTTGAGTGCTGAGCTAGGTCTCAAGGTAAGGACAGAAAAGTGACCAACAACAGCTCAGTTCCAATCAGAACCCAGTCAAGATGGTTCCAGAACTCAACTTTTACTGATTGTGACACCATAGGACCTGGTGGTATATAGAATCTGGGGTGCAGTGTATCTTTTTTAGATCAGCTGCATATATTTCTGCCTATATCACTTGCCCTCTTGGTTTGGATGCTTGAGTCCAGCTACTCCCAGGAGGGCTGGGACACTCACAGACCTCCTGCAAATCCTTGCCTTGCAAATGAAATAGAGGTCATCTCAACACTGAGACACAGGGGCTGACACTCAAACTGAAGGAGCTGTTCATTTTGACTCACCCTTTGTAGAGATTTGGTCCATGGTTGACTGGGTGTAAGACAGGACCACAGGGCAGAGGGGCATCACAGAGGAGAAACAGCTCATACAAGCAGCAGGAAGCAATGAGTGATCAACAGAGAAGGGAGGAAGCCATACCCTTCCAACTCAAGCCCCATGACCTAACCACATGGCTCCAAGAAGCTCCATCTATGAGCCCAGCCGGCTTTGGAGGGACACCTAGATATAAACTATAAGGCCTTACACAAAGAAGCATCAGTCTGGGAACTAGGTAATTTCTTCTGGGGCTCCCTAATCAAATACAGAAAGGCATTACTCACTAGTTGTGTGCCATCTACTTCAACAGATATTGTTAAGCACCCAATGAGGGCTACCGAGATGAGGGAAACAGTCTCCTGCCTTCATCAGGGGACAGGGCTTGGAGTGGAGTAGAAACACAAGCAGAGAGTGAAGAGGGTTCACAGAAACAAACGAATAAGTGCTGCCTGGGCCATGGCACAGAAGCACTGAACAACATCCTGAGCCACGGACAGTGAGTTGGTCTTGAGGGTTTCCACAAGTCTAGGTGGAGAGGGAAGGCTTCCCATGAGAGGGAGGAGCCCAGCAAAGGGGCAGCAGTGTCATGCTCCAGGGCAGAGGTCAGGAGCCTGGGCTGGGGGAGCAGAACCAGGACAGAGCAGTCAGGCTCCCCTGTGGCAAGCTTTGCATCTGTCCCCAGATTGTCTTATTATAATGCCACTTGGGTAAAACTATAAGTACATTACTACCAAAGTAAATCTAAGGGCCAGGGATATAGCTCAGTGGCATAAGTGCCTACCTGGCAAGTGTAAGGTCCTGAGTTCTATCCCTGGTACTGCAAAAAATACAAAAATAAATCTAACTGATAGATAGGACTGTTTTCGTGCTGACAGAATAAAAAGCACTTTAAAGTTTAAATAAAAGTAACTATACTTCCATGAATGTTAATAAAATTCAGTTAATAGCTGACGGTTCATTAAGGCAGTTATTGTGTCTAGATCTGCAATGCAATCAGCTTACTTCATAAGGCCCTCCCTCCACTACCACCTCCACCCCCAATGTCAACTCTTCCTCCTCTTCTGGACTCAATGGCTCCCATCTTCGGGCGCCCCCTGGCCTACTCTAGATGCCCTTCCAGGGTGTCCTTCCAAGGAGCTAGTCCCCAAGCCCTCGAGTCTCAGATACAGTGAACTCAGGGGTCAACTGTAACTCCTCAGGAACCTACTGGTTTCAACACCAAAATTTCAGATAATGCGAGACTTCTAGGCCTTGTAGGGGAAGGGTCTTTGAATCCCCTCATATAACACTGCTTACTCCACCTACAAGACTGGATGGAGAAAATTCCTCAGGAAAGCCCAGGCCAAACTGGTGGAGGACAAAGACAGAATGTAATTAGCAAGCCTCGCTGTGCCCCGCTGTGCCCCGCTGTGCCCCGCTGTGCCTGGGCCTTGTTTTCCTTCTTCCCCTGAAGAAGTGTAGAGACCAATTTGGAGTGCAACTCAGATCACTCCAGCTATCGGCTATCAAGTTGCCTCTGGCCTGGCACAGCATTCAGGCTGGATGAGCCAGCAGAAAGGGAGCTTCGGGCTCCCAGAGGGAGGTGACGACAAACGGAGCTCACAGAGTCAAAGACCTGGAAATGTGGACCCAGTAGGTTCAGCCTGTAAGTGCTGTGTCCACTTGAAGGGCTAGGAATCTTCCGACTGCCTCACTGGACCCCTAGCCTTTCCTAGTCACCTTGGCCAGTGTCTACCAGAACTCCCAACTAGAGGCACATCACAGCTTACCCACCCTTCCCCGGGATGCTTCATGGCAACCCTGGGACAAGGACTATGATGTTGATAGTCCCATCATGCAGAGGGGTAAACTGAAGCGCTGAGAAGCCCAGTATTCCGAGGTTGCTCAGGAGAGGGGAAATGAGAATCCCACTGTACATCTGCTCATCTTGAAACCAGCACTCTCCCATTACCACAGTCCAGTGACTCCTGGAAATTCTGTTGATTCCTTTTGGTCGATGTCATCTCTACATCTACGAAGAATAAGCACCTGGTATTGCATAATGGTTGGGAATGCAAAGATGGGGCAAATGTGTCCTCTGCCCTCAAGCTTGAGGGCTTTGGAATCATGACTCACAGTCTTCTGGCCCACGTACTCTCAGAGTCGACCGTGACCTCCACCACCCTCTAGAACCATCCAACCCACAAGCACTTCGATCCCCCGTCAATGCCGGGCCCTGTCCTGTGCTCTGGGGGTTTTGCTGAGGATGACACAGGTAAAGGCCTTGTTTTCAAGAAGCAAACTTTCTCTCAGAGGGAGATGAGTAAGAAGACATGGAAATACATAAACAAGAGTGTGTTGAAATGAAGACAGATGCAAGCAGAGCTTCTCTCGGGCGGAAACAGGCTCAGATCAGATGAATGTCAGTCTAAGCTTCACAAACCAGCCCACAACCTTCTAAATTAGTACCAAGCGTTGGTTCTCTATTTACCAAATCACATAAAAACAAGTCCCTTCATTACAAAACCTCAGGAAACACCACATGAGAGCCCAGGCAGAAGTTGGAGAGGAGGCATGACTGCAAGACCTAGGGAAAGAGGTGGTTGAAAAAGCAGCTCCATCCCCAAGGCCAAAACACATGTGGAGACTGAGAAAAGGGCAGATGGCATTCACAGTGGATGACCTGAGGATGACATTACCATGATGACTTCAGGGCCTAATTGGAGACTCTTGTAAGTCAAATTAAATTAAGCTTTCCATATCATAATCAATGATTTCAACTTCCAGAATGCTAGTGCGTGTTTGTTCACATGTGGCTTTTATATTCCAAAGATAAAACAATCTGAAGTTTGGCCGATCCATGCCGCAAAGTATTGTCTTTGAAGCCAATGTGTCTGACATCTACTGTGCTTGACAGGCAGTTACCAGTGCACTGCCTGTGAATTTGAGATGCTTTTCTGTGTTGTTCCTCTTCTTTTCTAGGGTAGAGCTCCTCCTCCGATGACCCAACCATCACCCGGCTTACAGGAGTCACACCTGACCCTTGGACCATTTTAACTGTGAACCACAGAGTGAGCCTTGGTTTGTACCATTTGTTGAGCTGTAGAACTCATTCAAGCTGGGGAGCCAGACTGCCTAAAGACTACAGGGAAGCAAAGGATGGAGTCCAGAGGCACGGAAAGACATTGGCCCTCGTGGAGATGAGTCCGCTGTGACAGATTAAAACAAGAGCGAAGCCGGGCATGGTGGTGCATGCCTGTAATCCCAGCACTTGGGAGGCTGAGGCAGGAGGACTGTTGTGAGTTCGAGACCAGCCTGAGCTACAAAGTGAGCTCGAGGCCAGCCCGAACTGCATAGTGAGACCCTGTCTCAAAAATAAAGACAAAAAATAAATAAATAATAAAACAAGAGCAATGAAGGAAAAGAATTCAATTCCGCGCACCTGGGTCACAAGGAAACCCAACTTGGACTGGAAAGAAGTGAAGGATTCCCTGGGAAAGTGGGGCTTTAGCTGACAGGAAGGAGAGGAAAAAGAATGTGCAAAGAGCTAGTCAGGAGGAAAGGACGGTCAGCGTGCACACTGGGCACAACTGACACTGCACACAGGCAGGGGAGCAGAGTGAAGAAGCAAGGCAGGGGGTCAGGCAGTCCTCGAAGCACTTTCTTCAAAGCAAAGAGAAGCCGTGTAGGCCTGTACCACATCCCACATCTGGCAGGATCAGATTTGCACCCCGGAAAGGCCTCTGGATGCCCTTATCATTCACACTCTTCTTTGGGAGTGAAAGTTTCGAGTACACATCCTCAACTTATATAGATTTAATTGTTGTGCATGTGTGTATCTATATGTACTATATAGTGGATTAATAATATAATACTTATAAGAATTGTTGAAAGGAAACTAAGAGAAAAAGAAATAGTTGTGAAGTCCTGTCTTAACAAAAGCCACATGGGCCTTCATAATCAGTTTTCATTTTGCATATATTTAAAAATGTCCCCAATGGAAAAGTTGGCTTTCACTCCTGAAAATTATGATTTCAGGCTACCGTCAGCTCATAACTCAAAGTGCACCATAGTCTTAGGATATGATTTATGTGATTGCAGTTTGTCCATGTATCATCCAGGATTCTTGATCATTTTGAATTGGAGATCAAGCTGACATCAGGCTTAATTAGATCACCACTGCCTTTACTCACAAAGCCAAGAGAAGAGAAGGACACAGGAGAGACAACAGTTTAATGATGGGTCACCCTCCCTTGTGCTCCCCTGCAGCCTACAAAATGAGGTAGGAATCCTTGGAAGTTGCTTGTATACTTTTTTTTGGAAGTTCACTTAACGAGAACTACTGAATATAACCCATTAAGAGGCTGCTTGGGGAGAAGAATAACCTGTAAAATGTCCCACACACTGACAGCAAACAAAACATAAGGGCCTCCCAAGGAACCCCTGAGCATTTTTGAGCCCCCGGTGTACCCTGAGAACAAACAGGAGGGGTCACTGGTTACCATAAGGATTGTCCAAGCAGCCAGAATCAGTCATTCATTCAGAATCAGTAAGGTTTATTTTCTCCCAATTTTTGTTTTTGAGATAGAGTCTCAGTGTGTAGTTCAGGCTGACCTTGAACTCACTATGCAGCCTAGATTAGTCTTGAACACACGGTGATCCTCTGCCTCAGCCTCCCAAGTGCTAGGATTATAGGCGTACACCATTAAAATAGATAAAAATAAAATTTCTCCTCACTTCCACCTGCACCCCAGTGAACCATACTGTGTGCAAAGCCTCAGACACTGCACAAAAGCCAGGATAGAAAGCACCGCAGACAGGCCCTACAGTATCCTGGGGAGTCCGGGGGAAGCACTGGTTGGAGAAGTTCATCACAGTGCAGTTCTGGGTTCAACATGGGGATCAAGAACTCAAACTGTTCAGCTTTAGACAAAGAAAGCCTATTCATACAAATTTTGTGTTACTAGCACACTGACCTACAGTGAAAACCTAGTTGGGTTACGTAAATGGATTGTTCATACTCATAGAGCTGATGGTGATATTTTCTCTGCTTTGGTTTTCTCATCCACCTATTTTTGAGCAAATGCACTGAGTTTTTTTATCCAGCTAATGTCATCAGCGGGGAGCTTCTGGCACTGACCCTGAGCGCAGGCAGAGTCTAGGGACAACACACCCTCAGAGCGCTCAGCCACCTGTCTGGCCTGGGGTGCAGCCCACATATTCATGCTGTACTCCTTCCACTTCCCATCACCAAGCCCCCACTTGCTGGGGAGGATGTCCGCTACCAGGGTGCAGAAGATACCCCAGGACAGCAGACACATGTGGGGCAGACACAAGCAGGACGTACATACAGGTCCAGGGTGTAAAAAGGCCATGCTGTTATACAATAACAGCATGACCACTCTGTGATTATGACCACAGAGAATTGTGATCAAAGAGAAATTGCTCTGAGAATCCAGAGACCCAGGTTTGAGGCTCAGTTTTCACAGTATAGCTGCCTGGCCTCGCCTGACCTCAGAGCCTCCTTGTTTTCCTCTGCTGTAAGAGAAGGAGCCAGCTGAGCCCAGGCTCCTCCAAGCTCCAGCATCCCATGAATCTGCTGCGACACAGTTTTCCCATGCAGCCTGACCCTGTCTTGAGCAACTGCAGTCTCAGCACCCTGTACTTGCTGCAAAGGCGGACGCTATGTGTGAGGGATGATAAGGCATTGCTGCCCTTCTTCAGTTTTCAAGTTCAACCGAAAGCCGCTACTGTGGTGCGAGCAAGACCCATGCCTGGGCATTCTGAGGCCTGAGAGGTGGAAAGGGGGGCATCACCCTGCTGAGTGGCTGGGACAGGCCGCAGTCACACTGCCCTGTTGTGGTGCTGTGTTACGGTAACCAAGGCCTGGGGGCTTAGCACCTCACCTCTGCTCTCAGCTGGGGCCTATTCATGTCTCTCAATTTTCAGAGGACTGTGCCTGAAGCAGAATTATGATCCACAAGGATATGACAGGTGGCCTCTGGCTCCACGCAGTGCTCAGAACAGTCCAGGACCTATTCAGCCCTGCTGCAGACAACTGTAGGGGACAGGGAGTCCCTTCCTTCCTTGGCTGGAGTAGACTGCACCCAGCCTGGTCCTGCAATTCATCTCAGGTCTGATTTCACCGTCCCAGCCAGCTGCACTGGCAATCTCCTCCTGGCTCTGCCACAGGGACAGGATCATCAGCTCTGCCACTGACTAAACCTCCACCAAGGTGAAGTCGCCATACATCCCTGAGCCTCAGTCTTCCTCGAGTGGAAAAGTCAAAATCACTGAACTTTATAAGGCCTTGACATATTAACAGAAATTAACTTCTGTGGTACGTGTCTACCCCAGAGCTCACATCCTTAAGCATTCAACAAACACTCAATAAATCTGAACTGTAAGTTGTTGTTCTCTAAATCTGGAAGAGGCAAGGGAAAAGTTTTTCTGTCACTCAGAGGCCAATGATTTTGGTACCTGGTAATCCCCCAAGGTAACTAGAAATTTAATTCTATTCATCCAGTAAGTCTTTATTGACTGTCTTCTGGGTACCAGGCCCAGTTCTAGAGACTGAGGACACAGAGATGAAAGAAAACACAAAACCTTGCTCTCCTGGGTCTTGTTTAATGTAAACCACTGGCAATATTTAAGTTTAAATCCACTTAGGCTTAACAGCATCAAATAGAGCTATTAGACTATTGAGGGAAAACTCAGTCTCCAGCCGTAAGCATGGCCCCAGTGAAGAGCAGCTAAACTTTAACCATGGCAAAACTTTCCTCAGTGGATTCATGAGAAAGCAAATTCCTCAACAGGAAGGACTGTTACTGTAACCCAGGGTGGCATTTCTAGGGCCCTCCCCTATTCTTTCTGGCTTCAGTTGCAACCAATGGGGTGTGACACTGGTTGAGCCTCCAGTGCACCCTGGATGGATCATTGGCTGCCATGAGGATTGCTCAAGTAGCCAGAACCAGCCAAAGTGACACCGCTTCTCTTTCCCCAAATCTGTGCCCAAGACATGCTGGATGAGCAGTGGGCAAGGGTTCTTTGTCTGTGTGAATTCAGGAAACCATTAACTATGAAACGGGTTTGTACAGGCTCCTTGAGCCTTAGTAAGGCCTTGCACAGGGAAGGCTCTTAGGAATCACAAGCCATGTGCAGCCTTCATGCCACTTGGACCGCACATGCTGTCCAGAGCATGTGAGACTGGCCTGCTATGGTGCTTGCATCCAAGCATGTTGGCTTCTTGAAGACATCAAGAACCCTGATTCTGTCCCAAAAATGCCAGTGACACACTGCACAAGAAAGGCAAGCCGCCTCCCCAGGGCTTGGTTTGCTCATCTAGGAGAGGAGATTTGCTGTGAAGGAGGGATAGAAGGGCAGGGATGAGGAAACAGAGGCAGGGACCAGGAGGCAGACTGTGCCATCTGGGAGACTCAGCCCTGTGTGTCCAGTAGGCCCCTGTTATAGGGCTCTAACCATGATGCACTTGTCACACACACACACACACACACACACACACACACACACAACACAGTTGCTCGTCCCTGGCAACCACGCTCACAACCTCTCTAGTCTGTGGCCTTTCACTCTCTAGAAGGTCATCAGGAACCTGCAGCTGTGGCAGGTGGGGGCCTTTGGGATGTCCAGGAAACCTAGGGCAGCACATGACCACTGATGGGTCATAGGGCTGGGGAAAACCATGAAAATGATATTGATGATTCACCTCGTCAGCTATTTACAAGGAAAGCATTGACCTGGGAAAGAGGAAAAGAGTGACATCCAGTCTTCCACTGCCCGGGGCTGTACTGAGCAATTGTCTTGGGATATACATAATGTAATTTAGCTAATTATATAACTAACAAAACTCCCTTTATGTATGTTTTTATTATAACATTTTTAAAAAGGAACCAAACAGTCCATAGCCACAAGTTGGACAACCTATGATATGTATATCTCTAGCTAGATGGTATATGGTATATTAGCTTATAGATCTATCAGAGAGAAGTATAGATAGATGATCTATCAGTAGATATAAGGACAGAGAGAGAAATACTTTACTCTCGATGCAACCAGATATCTAGATATCTAGATATGCAGAGGGAAAAAGAGAACATACAATAAAATACTAGCAGTGCTTTCTCTTTTTGAAATATATATATATATATATTTTTTTTTTCTAATGCTTATTTCCTGCAATAAGCATGTATGATTTTTCATGATACAAAACCAAAATGAACAAGTCCCTCTCTTTGAAAGTCATCCAATGCAGGTCTGAGCATGAAAGAAACCAACAGTTTTTGTCAGATTGTTCCTGAAAGGCTCCTCTGTGCTCCTATCTCCCATTTCCTTGGCTCATGTCCCCAATTGATTACTAATTCACAATACCAACCCGAGGACAGTGTTCAATAGCTCACCCGCTGAGTTCCTGTACTTCCATACGACCCCCTGCCATAGGCTCACACAGTCCCCAAGGCCTCAGAAGAAGCACATTCTGGTGCAGATTCTGCGCTGCACTGCCGCGGAGTTTACAACAGATGTGGATGGCACCATGAGTGGCACCACTTGAGCAGTGCAGTTTGCAATCCACACACCCACACCGGGCAGCCCAGCCTGGCACCCTACACCCATTAGCATAACTGTCTAAGCATTTTGCTAAGTGCTACTCAAATGAAAGTGGCTGGGCTTGGGAGTCAGAACATGTCACATGTGCCACAACAATGGCTGCAGAAGCAGCCTACCTGGTTCATCCACTGGCTTTTCTACTTAGCAGCTGAGTTACTTGCCAAGCCTGCCCACCCTGTTGAGGTGAGTTGAGCACACCTGGCTTGCCTGGGTTGCATTGCATGAAAAGGAATTGCCCAGAACTGCATATAAAATAGATAATATAGTTAGTGTATACAAGTCACAAAACTTCCAGATATATATTTACATATAAAAAGATGCGCCCAACCCATAGGTCACAGGTAGAATATGCCCACTTTAGCTCAACTAACTCCTCTGCTAATCCAACTTCAGTTACTCTTAAAAGGAGCTCACACCAACAGCCACCTAGGAGAGTTCTGGAAATTAACTGAAGTTCAAGCAATAAAGCACTGAATTTTCTGTCCCACAACTAAGCACTCAATTATAATTTCTCCTAAAGTCACACAGAGAGATCCAAGATGGGATCTTCCAAGCTAACTGAATCTTACATTCCTGTTGTACTCTCTCTGGGTAAGATACTAGCAGAGGCCAAGCAGGGTGTGAGCATGCCCCAGGGCGCCAGAACTAGGCCAGTGCTCTTCCAAGGTCACACAGATAGCCAGAGGGTCCAGCTGCTTCAGCATGTTAGAGTGGTGGCCTACAAACAGACCTAGCCCCCAAGGCAAGCAACAAGTGACAGAGTAGAGATGAGCTGTGACAACAGTACCTGTGAAAAGACCTTTCGGAACAGCTAGCGAGCAGCTAGTGCTTCTGAGCAACTTGACACCCACCCACTGGGATGTCCTCTCATTGCTATGGGGCCTGGGATCTGTAGGATGCCTGCAACATCAGTGACAGTGCGTCTGAAAGGCATTAGGAGTGGCTCTAGCAGTGAATGTTGAACACACCCCAGATTACAGTGGGCAAAGGGTAAAGGTAGGAACACCAAGGCAGAGAGCGGGGATACTCCTCCCACCTCACATTCTACCTCGAGCAAGGTGGGAGATCCTTTCCAGGAATCTAAGAGCCCTCTGTGCTTCAGCAGCAGGGTGGGAGAGAGGAGGGGGCATCAGGTTCCCAGGAACTGCCACTGGCCTGTTCCACCTATACCCAGGTCCTCGTCACAGCCACACGGAACACAGGAAGCCTGAGAGGATCCCTTCACCATGGAAACTTCGCATAACAAACTGACACACACTTGGCACCTGATGATAACACAAGCCTGTTGTCCCTTGCAGAGGTCAGAAGTCCAGAACAGGTCTCACCAGCTCAGGTCAAGGTGCGGTCCTGACACTAATATTATCATAAACGTGGGTCAGATCACATTTATTCTTTAGAACATTTCTTCTGATTAATTATTAAGCTTAGTTTTATGAGTTTTGTTCTATTAAACCATGAGTACTTAACAGGAAGAAAATCACAAAAATATTTAATTTTTAATATTTATCACGCACTTATGAAAAAGTATCAAGCTTTTCTTCATGGGCTGATTTTTGGAGTCCTTAGTCTAAAAAAGAACAACACAACTGTATAGTGAGACCCTGTAGCAACCAACTACATGTTTAAAAAAGAACAACACAAATTCTTATATGATCTACAATGAAAATACCATTGGCACGTTATGAAAGCATAATCTTCACCTCAGTGATCACACCTAAGGCAGTCTGCGCAAGAGCGCACGCCATACACACCCACCTCTTACACTGACAACAGACACATTTTGCTTTCTTGGTCTTTTTTGTAGCACATATTTGGCATCTCAGTGTGGTCTTGCTATTTTGTCAGGAGGTTCTTATTATATGTTATACAGTGTGTAATTAATAGAAATGTAAGGGCTGGCCAAATAGCTCAGTGGATTAAAGCACCTGCTTACGCAGCCTCAGGGGCCAGGGCTCAATCCCCAGCCTGCCTTGCCACCCCTGCCCCTGGGGTGTGCTGAGATGGTGATTGAGACTGGAAGCACGCCTGTAATCCCAGCACTTGGAAGGCTGTAAACAGGAGGACCACTATGAGTCAGATCTATGTAGTGAGACCCTGTAGACCATGTAGTAAATGCAAAAAAAAAAAAAAAAGTAAAATAAAGTATTAAATTCTTAATATATATTGTACATTTAGAATAGACATCAACATTTACACATCAGCTGTGTATTTGCTCACAAAACCTACTAGATAACACCTGAAATAAATTCCTATGTGAACTGTAATCAAAATGCCAATAGAGGGGCTGGAGAAGATAGGTCAGTAGAATAAGTGCTTGCCTGGCAAGCATGGGGTCCTGAGTTCAGTTCCCAGTACCACAAAAAAAAAAAAAAATGCCAGTAGAATTCTAGAATGAAAATAGGCTTTGCTTCCACTGCCTCATCCAAGGCAGTCTTCACACAGAGCAACTGCGTGTCCTACACACAAGTATCGCTTACACTGCTAGCTTGTATGTTTTGTTTTCCTGTCCTTTCTTGTAGGGTACAGTTGACATCCTTTTTGTTTTCCTGTTGTCATGGTAGATCTTTGTGGTGCTGCACTCCCTGTTCACCAGTGTGCAGCACATTTTTTTCCATAGTTACTTAGGCAGAAATATTTCACTTGGGCTGGTGAGATAGCTGAGCAGACCAAAGTACCTGCTTAGGCAAGCTTAGGCAAGCTCAGGGACCGCGGTTCAATCCCTGGCACAACATCCTGTGCTAGCCCTGCTGCCAGAGCAGGCAGAGCTAGCCAGAGTCTGGGCATAGTGGCACACACCTATAATCCCAGTGCTGAGGAGGCTGAAAACAGGAGGATCACTGAGTCCATGCTGTGCAGTGAGACCCTGTGACAACCAAATATATGTTTCAAAAAAGAAAAATATATTCTACTTTTCCTCTAATGTAAATGATCTCTTATGAGCTCCAGCCCTAATCCTCTAAGAAAATTCTTCTGTGGTATTTTGTATTTATTATTTTCCTTGTTAACTATCAAATTATTTATGCCACACATATTTAGGATGGAGTGAAACACAGCCCTTGGCCAGTACCTTGTGCTTCAAGTAATGTCCTAGTTACTGCACAACTCATCAACAACACCCACTCCACCTTTGTTTTTATTGTATAAAGTTTCAATCTTGCTTCTGTTTTGTGAAGGTTTCCCTATGAATATTTCCAGCTTGGAGAAATGTTGACAGCAGCAGTACCAGTTTGCTTTTCTTTGCCATAGAGAAGTCCAACGTCACATCTTCCTGAAATCTTAAGGTTGTTCTATGCAATTCTGTTTTGGAATTGTGCTATTTCATTTGGAATTTCTGCTTTGTTCCTGCATACAGTACCTGTGCTGGTCAACTTGTGCTCTGTTAGCAAATGCAACATTAATCAGCAACCTATAAACCAACTGTCAAATGTCACATTTTGATTAGTCTGGGAACAAGTCTGTTCACAACATCATTTAGTTCGTGACTATACGAGTAAGGACCTAGTGGCTGAGTTCAAGGATAAATATCCAAACTGAAAGAATAGCAAGTCTTTGCATCCACAAGAGCATTTTTTTTTTATTTGTTGGATACAGGGTCTCACTATACAGTTCAGACTCAGTGACGTTCCTGTCTCAGCCTTCCCAGTGCTGGAATTACACATGTGCATCACCACGCCTGGTTTCAGGGCTGGCTCAGCACGCTCAGAGTTCCAGGCTAGCGCAGCCTGTAGTACCAAGGATCAAACTCGGGTCTTTGCACTTTCCAGGCAAGTGCTTAAACCACTGAGCTATCTCCTCAGTCCAAGGGCATAAACGTTTATGCCATATTTGGACCCATCACTTTTTTGTAAGTCTTTTACATTCCCTTGATGACCATGAGAAAGCATGCTAAGTGCAGCAGACCTACAAATACTTTGAGCTCAGCTAGCGAGGGGTCACACTGAATACTACAGAGAGCCTTTCTGGGTCCTCATTGCAGCCCAGGAAGTTTATATAAACCCATGAAATAGGGGCCAGGAAGATGGCTCAGTGGAATAAGCGCTTCCTTGGGAAGCGCAAGGGCCTGAGTTCAATCCCTGGCTCCACAAAAAAAAAAACATGAAATGTTATTAGAATCCTAGTGAGTTGATTGCAATCTACCACTCCTAGGCAATCCATAATGAGAATAAAGACAGTGAGGCATATTGTAGTTATGGAGATCCAAGGGGTCCTAAGACCAGCCATGATGGTAGCTGTCTGGAACAAAGGCCTCCACCCAAGGAAGAACCCAGGTTTTATTCATTTATGAAGGAAAGAGTAGCCTGAGAATAAGTGACTGTGAGAATGGCAGGGGGTAGGGGACTGCTGTCAGCTGGGCTAGGTAGGAGGCCTGGAATCACCTCTGCAATATGGAGAGAAGGATCTGCAAAAAGAACCAACTGAGATAGCATCTAATGTTCTGAGGATCAGTGCCCCAGCTCTTATATGTCATCTTTCAAGGCTCAATCCCAGCCAATAGCATGCAGCTTTGACTCTTCATCCCTTCCCCTCCAGCTCATTTAAGGGAACAAAGGGTGGGGTGAGGGATTTAGGGACACATGCCTGCCCTCTTCAGAGACTACCATAAGCAACTTAGCTGGAGGGATATGCATTGCCTAAAGCTAACTGAAGGGAAAGGAAAAGCCCTAGCCAGCTCTGTACATGTCAGTACGTGGAAATAGGCTCAGGCTCCACCAGAATGGAGACAACTGCTCCTCCTTCAAGGACAGTCACTCAAGTGGTCCTCCACAAATACATTTTTGGATATGGCTATTGGTGCATACAGTATGTTTTACTTGCATTTTAGCCTTTGTGTGTTTCACAGTATCTTGTAGCATTTGTATTACAACTGCCAAATCCCAGCACTTGTGAGACTCAGTCAGGAGGATCACCAGAAGATCGAGGCTAGCTTGGGCTACATAGTGAGTTCAAGGCTATCATGAACTACATAGTTAGACCCTGCCTCAAAATACCAAAAGTAAAAAAAAAAAAAAAAAAGCAGTTGCCAAAATTGAACAGCAGTGCTAGCATTCTGCCCAATATGTGTTACCCCTACCAAGACCCTCACTATGTTTTTGGCCTAGTCCTAACATTAAATCATTCCATTTGGTTGTGTGGCCATTTTTCAGTATTTCAACTAGCCAAATATGTACTCATATTGCTATTGTCTTTGTCATCTGAAAAAGGAGATATGCATTCCATGTGTCTGTATCAGTCAGTTCTTGCTCCATTTCACTGTCATGGGAACTTTGGGTCATATGACCAATGTCAAAGCCACTGCCACCCTCATCACCCACCCCCATTGCACTTCTGTTATGAGAGTATGCATTTGCCCATTATGGATCATCCTCATCAGCCATGCCTGAGTAATCTGATGATTCACTTTTGACCTCCTCCAAAACTTGCAAACCTGGTTTTTCATGTGCCAGTGTACTAAACTAGGCTACTTCTACCAGAAAAATCAAAAGAAAATGTTTTTCAAAAACAAATTCTAGCATGGCATGGGTCTATTGGACCCTCTGTGGTGCTCAGGTAAATATACACAAAACCGGTAACCAGAGCATAACACAGGTAAGAATCCTGTTTGCCACTTTTGTGCATGTGTACATGCCTTTCCGTTCATCAGACCAAGTGGACAAATGCATAGATTGTTCCCTATATCCCTCAAGGAAAAGTATAGAGACACACAGCCCGTGACTATTACGTTCAAGTACAAATTTACAGTAGAAAGTTAAGGGATAGGTTCACTGGACCCAGTGCTATGCTCCTACTGCTAAAAGAGTCCGTTGTCTTGGGCTGGCAGTCCCCAATCCTTTGGCACTAGGAGCCAGGTTCATGGAAGGTATTTTTTTTTACAGAAAGGAAGAGGATGGTTTTTAGAATGATTCAAGCAAGTATGTTGCATTTTTATGCACTTTGTTTGTATTATTATCACATTTCAATATATAATGAAGTAAGTATACAACTCACCATAGTGCTCAATCAGTGTGAGCCCTGAATTTGTTTTTCTGCAGCTAGAGAGTCCCTTGCATGGGTGATGGGAGACAGTGACACCCAGTGTGTTGCTTATCTCCAGTTTTTCTAATCTCATTTTGATTGCTGCCCCAACCAAAAAGAAAAAAGAAAAAAAAAAAAAAAAAACCTGCTTCACAAAAATAGGAAGTTGGAAATGGAAGCAGGCTTTTCAGAGCTTTTCTGCCAATCTCAGAATACTCGGCCTTGACTTTCAACCACAACATATGGAATTTTAAAGCTGTCTCAAACACATGTCTAAGATCACCACCATTTGTGATCTCAAGCAGTTGGTCTTCTTTTAGAGAGGGCAAAGTCTATTCAGGCTTATTCACAAATAAGATCCCTGCTCCAGAGGAACAGAAAGACCACACTCACAAATGTGCCCTGATCTGAGCCAGGTCAATCTCATCTTTCCTGGTCCTCAGCTCCCTCTTTTCTAGGATCCCAGTCTTCCCTCTGAGGACAGTGACAGTGAGGAACACCACCAGCTGCTTTTTGTCAAGACTGAGAAATCTTCTTCCTGTTTAAGCTGGGGCAGAGATTCACCAGGAGTGAGATGGAGAGGAAAAGCCAGAGACCCAGGCCTCCAGCTATGCCCACAGCCCGGATCCACCCCTGGACTTGCCTAGTGCTCGAGCCAATAAATCTCCTCTGCTTTTTGTTTCTCCTAAACTAAATTTCTTTCACGGACAGCCAAGTATTTACTAACACGCTCAGGAAATACCTGTGGTGGCAAGTCAGAGCTTCCCAGACCCCTGGCAGGTCTTTCAGAGCTCAGATCTGAAAGGCCCTGATTCTACCTCAGCAATCAGAACCCCATGCATCCCTGCCAGGTTTCATATGCCCTCACAGACCTTCAAATGCCTTAGCTCACCACAAAGGACACACAGTTTTCCTAAATCTGCAAAATGCCTGGAGAATTCCAAGGGCAGCACTCCTAGCTCACCTTCTGTGTTCCTTCTGCATGCCCTTGGGACATAGCAAATGCTCCCAAGTGGCTTCTGATTTCCATATGACAAGCTCCTACAGGACTTTCAGGAGGAAACAGCTGCAGCAGGGAAAGAGAACCTGAGAAAGAAAGAGCTTGCCTTCTTCAAGCCTGGCTGGAAGACAGCAAAGGTATCTGTGTCCTCTCCCCTCTGAGGCCCAGCCCTGGCACACCTCTTCCTGCTCTAAGTCCTTTCTGAGGTCCAGTTCTTGACTGTGTTCTAAGTGAAAAACTAGAAGTATCTAGAGCTACCTTCAGGGGATTCGGTGAGAAAGAAATTCAGGAGAAATAAATATCATCTGGCTGTCCACTGCGCAGCCGAATGTCCGAATCAGAGCTCTGCTGCAGTTACCGGAAGGGCCCTGGAGCTGGAGAACTTTCCAGAGTTCTGAGAAGTCACATCACTAAGGGTCCCATTTCAGAATTCAGGCCAGCAGTGTGCACAGCTCAGGAGAACAGATGTACACGTCTCCCAACTTTCACGCATCCCAGCACCCTTTACGCTCCCTCTTTTCTAAGATCCCTGAGTAGAAGGGATCTTCTCTCTTCTCGTGGAGGCTCTGGCATCTCCAACCCCCACTTCTGTCATTCTTTGAAAAGTTGTCCTTGTAATCTTGGCATCACAACAAAGTCAAGTGTGAAAACATGGAAATCACCATCATTGCCATAGTGCCCCCTGCGTGTCCCACCGCTCCCTCCTTTGTACATAAGTGAATTTCCATTTTACAAAATCAGAAAGGATAAATAAGTCTTGCTTACAACAAAAAGGTGCGTCCTAAAAATAACTCAGCCCCACTGAATCAATGCGTAAGTACGTGTACTGAGCCTTCCCTGAAAGTGAAGGATTCACTGCAGGCAAATGACAAGAGATTCCATCCCAGAGCTCAGCTTGAATCTGTCTTCTAGGTGACTGTTAGAAAAAGCCCCTTAGCCAAGGTCTCTTCCAAGCGTCGTGTTGGAACTGGATCCCCTGTGCCAAAGCGTCAGGAGGTGGGGCCTTCGGAGAGATTATTAGGGTTATTAGCAGGATTGCTGGCTTGAGGGAATGTGCTTGTCCCTTCTTCCCTTCCACAATGAGGGACCCCGCAACAAGGTACCACCTTAGAAGAAGAAAGCAGCCCCCAGCAGACGCCAGAGCTGTGGGAACCTTGACTGTGGCTTTTCTAGGCTCCAGAGCTGTGAGAAATGAATTGCCATCTGTTGTACACTAGCCAGCATAAGGCCTGCTGTGCCAGCAGCACAGGCCACCCAAAACATCGAGTAACCACGAATAACTTGAGTCTTCTACAAGAAACAGTTATAAATGCCCGTCTTTTGGGGGTTCCGTAAGCATCTGAGGTGATATATGTAAAGTCTCTGACCCTTGGACCCCTCAGTCTGCTTCCCATGGGAGGGGCCACGGCTCTTCTCTCCCCAGAGGAGCAGCCCCCCTCCCCTGGAGCCTGGGCAAGCAGTCTCCAGAGCCCCTTCCCTCTGTGGGCTGAGACGCAGGCCCTCAAGGCACACTTTCCACCTCTAACCACATCACAAGCCCACTCCCGTTCCTTGTATCCTTGTGCAGCCCACCTGACTTCATTCAGCCCTGGGCCCTGGGCCTACATCGCTGGTCTCCGCTACTGAGACACAGTTCACAGGAAATGCTATCAGCACTTTCACATGGACATGAAGGCTGCTTCTTTTTTATCTCCAAGAAAAATTAATTCCTTGATGCACTCAGACAAAACATGATATCTGTTTTATTTATCTTTCTCTAAAGAAGGTGCTTCTGGGGCTAGGGAGATAGCTCAGCAGCCTAAGTGCCTGCCTGGCGGGTGCAAGGACCCTGGTTTGATACCCGATACTGCATGCTGTGCCAGCCCTGGAACCTGGTGTGGTGGCGCATGCCTGAGGACTATGCGTCTGAGCTGCATGGCAAGACCTTGTTCCAAATAACTTAATTAATATTTAAAAATAAGGGCCAGCCTGCCATGCTGGCCCCAACCATGGGGCACGTGGAGTTGGCGAGTGAGACTGGGCGTGGTAGCAAGCGCCTATAATCTCAACTCTTGAGAGGCTGTAAACAGGTGGATCACTATGAGTCCTATCTAGTAGTGTGACCCTGAACACCCTGTAGACCCTTCCCTAAAATAAATAAAAATAAAGAAGGTGCTTCTGCCACTGGAAGGATGTTGACTCAAGGTTCTGAGAGGGAACCACTCATTGCCTGGCAAACTACATCCCCTACCGTACCCAAGTAGTGGGCCTGCAGACAGGCCTCCTCTGACCTGCCACAGATGCCTTGCAAATTCTATCCACAGGCACACTTGGCAACAAAGCAACAGGCCTTCCCTCTCCATTAACTAGCATTCACCCCCCAGAGCCTGCAATCATCCAAAGCTGTGGACTTGACTTTAAAGGTGAATACAAGGAAGCTGATAGGGTTAGAGCACCTTAGGGGCAAAACCCTTCCAGCAGCTGTTGTTGCGATAGCCAGTGACTGCCGGGAGCTCCTTGGGTGCCCGACACAGTTCTCAGTAATCTACATACCACGTCTGCTTGAATCTTCCCACCAACCCACTTTATGGATGTGAAAAACAGAGGTTCCAAGTGCTTGAATAACTTTCCCAAGGTCATAAAAATGATGCCACAACCAAGCTCCCTATCTCCCATGATGCCCTTTCTGCTGCTCCTGGACTCGTTAAAAATAGCACAATGAAAACTTATTATTGGACAGATACCCAATAAAAACATTTGAAGGGAGCAAGTTTATCACTTAATTTAATTTTCCAAGCTAGCTAGCTACATAGCAAAGCCTATTTGAGAGATGGAGGCAAAAAATCAACACAGCAGCTAATGTTCATGCACCGAGTGCTCCAAGCCCCGTCTGTCCCAAGCTACTCTAATGTAGTGAGCCCTCACTCAACATGGTGAGGAGAAGGCTGAAATATTTCCATTGCACAAGTCTTTAGATTGAGGCACAGAACTATGAAGCACCAGCTCAAATGCTGCTAAATTTACCTAATATTCACATAGCAGTACTTCCATGTGCTTTTTAATCTTTTATATATTTATTTGATATAGGATCTTGCTACACAGCTCAGACTCATAGTGATCTCCTGCCTCAGCCTCCTCAGCACTAGGATTACAGGTATGCACCGCAACACCCAGTTTCAGTGACTGTCACTGTGCACCCAGGATTCCGGGGCTGACATTGCATGTAGTACCAGGGATCGAACTGGGTTCCTTGTGCTTGCTTGCCAGGCAGGTGCTTAGACTGCTGAGCTATTTTCCCAGGCCCTCCATGTGTTCTATTTGATGTTATAATAAGCTTTTATTCACAGGAGACTATTGCATCCTTTCTACATTGCAAATTGGAGAACCCAAGTTTTGCTCTGGTCCTGCCACTACTGAACTACGGAATCCCACGCAGGGATCCTGCCTCCTTAGGACTCGATTTCTTCCTCTGTCAGGTGGAAGGACTGGAACCAAATTCTCTTCCAAGATCCCTCCAACTCAAATACCTGAGATAATAAAGAGAGCTGGCCTTGTTCTCTGGAATGTGCTTCCCTTATTCTGGGGCAAACCTGAGGTATCTTAGATGAAATACAGGTAGGCTGGCAGCTCTTTGGTGGTCATGGGTAACTATGCACCTTAACTACCCAGGATCCCAAAGGCCAAGCACATTGGGTACATTTTTACATTGATCAAAGACCACTTCTTTTAGGGCAAGTCCCCCCACCTGGCACAACATCCCTGTTTCCATGACAGCATAGATGGTTGGAGCCCATTTCCTTGAGATGATGTAGGAGTTTGCTCCTGAAAACTCCTGGAGCCCTGACCCAGGCAAGCAATGTGTCTCCTTCTGGGACAGAAAGTGGGAGTGGGGCAGGGCCCTCAGGCCATAGCTCAGGATCTGAAGTGACAGGGAGACTCCTGGTCTCACATGTACCACATCAGAGGCTGAAGTCTCAGTGTTTTCTCCTAAGATTTCTGTTTTGATTTGGCTTTTGTTTTTTAAAGCAATCAATTCTGCTTACTTAGAAAGACACTGTGTTCTGGCAGGCTTTGCTTCAAAAACAAGAAGTGGAAATAAACATAAAATTATTATAGGCCTCTGAAGACCTATCCCAGCTTTGACACCTGACTTTTTTTTTAATGTATTTGGTATAGGGTCTCACTATGCAGCTCAGACTCATAGTGATCCTCCTACTTACAGCCTCTCCAGCCCTGGGATTACAGGCCCGTGCCACAACGCCTGGTCTTGGTGGCCAGTGCAGCATGCAGGAGCAGGGTCAGCACAGCCTGTGGTGCTGGGGATTGAGCTCCCAGTCCCTGTACTTTCCTGAGCAGGCACTTGGTCTGCTGATCCATCTCACCGGCCTGACACCTGACTTTTGAAGAGCTGAGTAAATGGAAAACAACACAATGCTTTCACTGTACCAAAAGGTTCAGCACACTGGGCCTTCTGTCCAGTGCCTAAGCAACTGTCACACTATCAAATGACCATAATGTATTCATTTATAGAGATCTGGTTTTCCACCTATCACCAGGCAGACAAAATATTTTCCTCCCTAACACTAAGTCTCCCTGCTCTAGAAAATTTCTCAATGAGTCCTAGGTTAAGGCAAACTCATCGTATGGTGCTCAAATGGCCAGACGCTCCCCCTGCGGCTCATTGGCAGCCAGGCAGATGGACCACAGGCGCTAATGATGCAGACAACGGAGGCCAGTGGCAAAGGCATCCTGGTAAAACCAGCAACAGAAGCCACAACAGCTGGCACCCAGGGACAGTGGCCTACAGCCTGCAATGTTCTCTGCTCGGGCAGATGTCAGCAGCATCCTCACCAGGCTGCTTCTCAGGAGCACCTTTGGCCAGGTCAAAGCTGCCATCTTCCCTTACCTATCCCAGCTCACTTGCTGAGACTGAACCTTTCTACCATGAGCTCCTAGTAGCCATCTCTTTTTTCCCAATCACCTAGACTTGATCTCTGTTGTTTATTATTAAGGATCTGATAAATGCACTAACTATGCAATTTGCACAGCTTATGTAATTGTTCAGACTCTCAGCTTCCATTGCTAGAAAATGGGATCATATTCTGTGCTTCACTTATTCACTCAGCAAATACATAATCACTGAACACCTATGTCCAGGCTCTTCTGCACTCACATATTTACACAACAGACAGTAATATTAAATCATTACAGAAATAATGTATTGCCATTACATAATGTTCAATGAAAAATTCACAACAGCATTATTCATAGTAGCTTGTAGGAGACACTTCCTGGTCCTCGTCTCAGTCCAAGAAACCAATATTTGTAATCCCAAAGTTACGTTATTGGAATCCCATCAAGTTGATTCCAATCTACCACTTTCCATGCAGCCCACGGCGAAAATGAGGACACTAAATTATATTTTTAATCATCGGGGAGTCAAGGGGCTCTAGGTCCAGCCACGAAGATGGTTTCCTGGAACCAAGAGAGCGACCCAGAGCCTCACCCGGTTTTTATTCAGTGAGAGAGTGGCTTGAGGACTGAGAATTGTGGGAAGTAGGTGATTACTGTGAGCTGAGCTAGGTGTGGGGCCTACATTTACCTCTGCCATATGCAGAGAGGATATGCAGAGAGAGAGTAATCTACATTATATAGTATTTAATGTTTTGGGAAGTCTAGGGCTTCAGCTTTGATGTAGTCTTTCAAGACCCAGGAAGTCATAGCCTCTATCTCGAGGCTCTATCCCAGCTGGCAGCGCGGAGCATTAGCTCTACCATCCTGTTTCCACCCGGCTCATGTTAAGGAGCAGCAGGCTTACCAGGGAAACACGCATGCCACCTTCAAAGACTATCACCAGCACCTCAGCTAGACCAATACACATTGCTTAAGGCCAATTGAAGGATAAACAGAAGTCCTAGCCAGCTCTGTACATAACAATACAAGGAAATAGGATCAGGCTCAGTCAAAATGGAGACAGTCGCTCTTCTTTCAAGGAG
>PVKA01024403.1:14152-34387 GCA_004027165.1 Ctenomys sociabilis | reverse complement strand
AAAAAAAAAAGCATGGGGAGTGGCCCAGATTCTAGCCCCAGTTAACTCCTTTGTGATGGCGCCTCTATCACCTGTTCTGTCCCTCTGCCCAGTGGTCACCCATGGCCCATTATAGTTTTTCTTTTTGTGTGTGTGTACAGGGTCTCACTATGCAGCCCACATTCACAGTGATCCTCCTGCTTTCTGCCTCCCTAGTGCTGGGATTACAGGTGCGCGCCACCGTGCCCAGACTCCACCCCCGGCTCAGCGCATCCGAAGGCGGGGCCGGCGCGGCAAGCAGAAGCAGGGATCGAACCCTGGCCGCTGCTCTACCTAAGCAAGCGCTTAGTCCGCTGAGCTATGAGCTATACAGCCGGCCCTTCATGGCCCATTATATTCAGTACTCAAGAATACATTTAGCAATTTCTCTTGCTTTTCATACTACCAAGCAGAGGTCTCCCCTTGTGATCTCCAGTTGTCCATCAATTTTGTGCCATTACTTTTTGTAGAGATGTATGGCTGCAAAAGCCAGTCTAAACGGATGTGCTTAGGGTTTGGCAGGTCCAACTGCTGTTTAGCCAATTATCATAGTGGTTTTTTAATTTTAATTTTGAGGCAGGGTCTCACTGTGCAGTTCAGGCTGGCCTTGAGGTCACTATATAGCCCAGGCTGGCCCTGAACTTGTGGCGATGCCCCTGCTTCAGCCTGCTGAGCTCTGGGATTACAGGCATGTGCCACCATCTTACATTGCTTTAGCTCATTTAGTCTTGCATTCTCTTAGGGGATGAGTCCACTTGTTCTCTGTCATCCGCAACTCTGTGCTGTCTAACTCTCCATATCTTGTGTCCTTTTCCACTGGTAAAATAGAAGCCATGAGAGAATTCCATGGGCTCCCTCTCCCATGTCATTCACTTCCCTGCTTACCAACATCCCATACTAGGATTTCTGATACGCTTCCTAAAACATCATGTCCGAAACCAAAGTCTTGGTCTTCTGCCACCCACCCCAACCCAGCTGCACTGCCCTCCCACTCATGCCCAAGAGCCTGGCTTTTCTTTCTTTTGCCCCATTTGGTTAAGCTTGGGCAAGTCCTGGTCTTTCAAATTCATCCGCACTTTGCTTGCCTTGTGCCACCTCCTGCAACCCCACTCTGATATGACTGTCTAGCACCTCTCGGACTGCAGCTTTCGCCTCACCTCCCCACCAATCTCTGCTGTGTTTTTCAATTATTTTTGGAGCTGAGGCTTGAACTCAGGTCTCCCACACCCTAAATAAGTGACCTCCCATTGTGTCACACTGGCAGCCCTTTCTTATTATACTTTGTAAGTCTGTTGAAGTAATTCTTTAGAAGTGTACATCAGGTTCTTTCAGGTGCTGACTGCCCTGTTCCTCGCCTCCCTTCTTACACAAGGTAAGAGCCCATGTGCTAAGCCTCTCTTTCTCTCTCTCTCTCTCCCTCACAGCACTCTGGCCTCTAGCCTCATCCTCCATTGTTTGTGTCTGCGCTCTGCCTGGCGGGCCTGTCCCTCAGCAGCCACACGGCTCCTCTCTGCCCTTGCCCTTCACCCCATGTCTCTCCTGGGGTGCCCCCTCCCCAAGCCCTGCCAAACTCTCTGCAGCCCTCAGGGCTGTCTTTTTCTCCCTCATATGTGGCAGCATTTCCTGTAGCAGCGCTGGACTCATGTAGTGTGTGGATGACGTGTCCAGCTCTTGTCTGCAGGCACTGTGGCCTTTTTTAAATCTGAAACTGTATCTTTCATTTGGGTGCTATTTTCTTTAATAATGATTTGCCTCTTTGTTTTCTTTTCTAGACTTGTCTTATAGATGATGAATAGCTAGCATGGGTTCTCTTGCTTTTTAAAAATATGTGGGGTTTTTATTTTATTTTTTTTTTGCCTTTTTTTCATTTATGTATTTGGTACAGGGTCTCGCCATGCAGCTCAGACACCTAGTGTCCTCCTGCTTTCAGCCTCCCCAGAGTTGGGATTACAGGTGGGGTTCAGGGGCCAGCCTGGGGATCAGACTCAGGTCCTTGTGCTTGCCAGGCAGGTTCTTAGACTATTGAGCTATCTCCCTGGCCCTATTTAGCTTTCTTTTCTTTGTGGAACTGGGGCTTGAACTCAGGTCCTTGCACTTGCTAAAGAAGCCCTTATTCTACTGAGCCATCTCCCCAGCCCCCTATTTTCCTTTTCAAAGACAGGGTTTTGCTATGTAATTGAGATCAGCCTTGAATTCGCCATGCAGCCTAGGCTAACTTCAAACTCCTAGCAATCCTTTTGCCTCAGCCTCCTGAGTACTAGGATCATAGGTATGCACTCCACACCTGGTTTTGTCTCTTCTTAACTCTTTGAAGATATTATTATTATTATTTTAAGTTTCCTTCCCCCTGCCGATTCTCTCATCCTCAAGCTGCCTCGTTCTTGCTTGCTCTGATTTCTGTCCTTTGTGTTAGGGGCTTCCCTCAGGCATCTGGGGATTCCAGACCGCGTGGCCCTGGGCATCTGCCAACCAAGCAGGGCCTGAGTGTGCTAAGGGGGCTCTCTGTGGGGTGAGTGGCTGGGCTCTCAGGACCATGGCCTCCAGCTTTAGCTCCTTTCCCCAGTCTCCTCAGCTCCTCTACAGAAGAGTCGTCTCATCTTCTTCCAGGGTGCTGGCCTGGCTGCCACTTCAGGGATGGGTAGAAAAGACTGCGCAGAGATGGAAGAATTAGCGCTGTCCTTTTTTTTTTTTTCCTACCAGGGATTGAACTCAGGACCTTATACTTGCCAAGCAGGCACTCCCTTTACCGCTAAGCTGATTTACTATATGGCCTGCGAAACCTCCAGTTTTCTGCAAGGTGACCTTATTTTGATTTACGTGGACCAGGTTGAGGTTCCCTGGCTCACAGACCCTGGTTTACAATTTCTTCAGCTCCTGGGGTCACTTAGGAGAGTGTCCTGCCCAGAGGTAGGAAGTAAATAATGGTGATCAAGGCAGGGACTGTGACAGAGGAGCGCTGCAAGTGTGGGTTCTGTCACACGCCTGATTAGCCAGTCAGGTCCCTTGGGCACCAGAGTCTAAGTAAATCAGTCTCCAGGCCTGGCATGTGCGGAAGTCAGCTGCTTGCATCAGTGCTGGCTGTCTTGTCTTGAATTCTCTAGGTCCCCTGGAGCGCAGGCAAACACTTGCAAGTGCTGTTTGCAGGTTTCAGAAAAATCTCATGCTTAGGAGATACTAAAATTATTTTTAGTATTTCATTATCATTGCCCATCAGGGTTGGAATGTCGTTTTGTTTATGTGCTTTTAAAACAGCAAGTTTTGGGGCCCGGGGAAATAGCTCTGTAGAATAAGCATTTGCCTGGCAAATGCAAGGGCGAGTTCAATCCCTGGTTCCACCAAAACAAAAACAAAAACAAACAAAAAAACCCCAGCAAGTTTCAAAAAGTTAGCCTTATGCTGTTCTCAAGGTTCCCAGTACCTTAGTCTCTGTGGGAGGGAAGGTTTGATACCTGGAGCACACTTGTTTCAGGTATTTTTTTAAAAACTCTTTGATGATTTAATTGAATACAAATATTTACTAGCTACCTTCTGTCTGTTAGGTGCTTATATGTGGTCATAAATGGTATATAATACATGCTGCTAGATACAGACATAATTGGGTCTATATATCTGTCACAGAAATCTTTAAAAAAATTTTTTTTTTTTTTTTTTTTTTTTTGTATTTTAGGGAAGAGTCTACAGTGTGTTCAGGGTCTCACTACTAGATCAGACTCATAATGATTCGCCTGTTTACAGTCTCTCAAGAGCTGGGATTACAGGTGTGCGCCACCACACCCAGTCTCCAGAAATCTTATTTTTATAAAACTTTTAAAGATATCCATCCGGGGTGCCACAGGAAGTTACCCCACCCCCACCCTCAGGAAAGACATATTTTCTGCCAGCAGAGGCCTTAAAAAGGTTGTGTTTTTGAGTTAGGCCATTTTTAAGATCTTACCAATAATGGTGAATGATTTGTATTGGTTTAATTTCTGTTCTTAGTATCATGGGCTTTGATAGGTTTTTAAAGCAATATTTAGATTATATATAAAATAACTGGATGAAAACACTACATTAGCCAGCCTGAGCTACAAAGTGAGCTTAAAGCCAGCCTGAACTGCATAGCGAGACCCTGTCTCAAAAAGACAAAAAAAAAAAACAAAAACAAAAAAAAACACTACATTAGCATTTCATGGCTCTAAATTGCCCTGCATTAATGTCATATTTTATTTTTCTTTTTGATGGAACCGGGGATTGAACTCAGGCCCTTGTGCTTGCCAGGGAAGCACTTATTCCACTGAGCCATCTCCCTGGCCCAATGTCATATTTTAAAAGTATTTGTAGGAAGGCCTACAAATACCCAGATAGCTCAGCAGATTAAGCACCTGCTTAGACAGCTGCAGAGATGGAGGTTTGATCCCGGGCAGCCATGCTGGCCCACCCCTGGGGTGCACTGAGACAGCGATGGAGACTGGGTTGGTGCACGCCTATAATCCCAGCGCTTGGGAGGCTGAACACAGAGGATCACCGTGAGTCCGATCTGTGTAGGGAGACCTGTAGACCCTGTACTAAATACATTTAAAAAACAGTATTTGTATTGTTGCTTTATAAGTCAGTGTATGAATTACTGAGTTAAAATTCACCTTGAAACTGAAGGAATACTAATGTAAGTCTACTAAACTTGGTAAGAATTTCCTTAAGTGCATTCAAATACACAGGGTTATGCATAAAATAAATAATACTTCAGCCTTATTTTTCACGGGTACTGGGAAGACGAACTCAGGACCTCATTCATGCTTGTCAGGCAGGCGCTATGCCTCTGAGCTATAGCCCTGGCCTATCCCTCAACCTTAATATACAGATTAAGGACATATGCTCTGGGGACAGACAGGCCTGAGGTAATTGTGCAATTCTGAGCAAGTTAATTCCCATATGCCTGAATTTTCTCCTCAGTAAAATACAGAGCTTAGGTCCAACTAAAAGGGCCACGAGGATTATTAAATGAGATGATATATGCAAAAGCTTTTGGCACAGTGCCCCGTACTAGTCCTCGTTAAATGTTAGCTGTGGTTACAAGTATCATCAACGCCCCGAGTCGCAGGTAGCAGGCTGTGCTAGTCCTGTTCCTCGGTACTGTTCTCTGTCCTCGGCAGTGGTGCAGAATTCGGGCGCGGTAACGTCCATTCCTAAGCGGAGAAGGGTCTAGGGTTGTTCTCTGAACTCTCACACGGTCTGAAGACCCGAGCACTCACCGGATCTGGAGGAGCAGGTCCAGGTAGGCTGTCCTCACCATGTCGACCTGGGAGGCCGACAGAAAGCCGTCACAGAGAAAGCTGCCCGAGTCGGCCAGGATGCCGTGTAAGGCGAAGAAGTCGCAGAGGCGCTTGAGCACGCGGTGGATCGCGGGCTCGTGCTCCAGTTTCTCCAGCGCCTCCTTGAAATTCTTCACGGTGATGTAGTAGCAGTGCGCCTGCAAGGACACGAGGGCGTGCGAACACCGATCTCCATCCTCCACCAGTCACCCTGTAGCCCGCAGCCGCCCGGGGCCCTGACGGAGCCGTTTCCCGGGGTGTGGCGTGTGTGCGCATGTGCCAGGCGCTGGGGGCTTGAGGCCCCGGTCTCTGGCTTCCTTGTTTTGGTTGGGAACTTTCAAGTAGGTTGGCAGGTGGATAGAAAGCATACAGGAAACATGGAGGGCAGCACCATTTTTCTCAAAAATATAACTTTTATTGTCTGCCTGGTTAAAGCAGTGCATGCATAGACAGACAGACAGACAGCAGACAGACAGATGCATGCACGCACCCTGAGGTGGAAAAACAGGGGTTGATGTGAATATAAAATTTATTCCAGAGACTGGGGGTGGTGGCGTGGGCCTGTAATCCCAGCACCTGGGAGGCTGTAAACAGGTGGGCCATGTCTGATCTAGTAGTGAGACCCTGAACACCCTGTAGATCCTTCTCTAAAATACAAAACTAAACTAAACTAAAACTAAATTTCATTCTAGTGAGCCTAACTTCCGAAAGTATGCAGTGCTATTATTCAGCCCACAGGCAATGGCCTGGCTCTTTCCGTTGCTAAGATAATAATTTAGTACTGGTAGGAAGGGATCATACCGTCCACACAGGGACAGCCCCCTCTGACAGAGGGGCAGCGGCCCAAGGCTACCTCCCCCCGACCCCCCAAGCCCAGCCGCTAAGGGGTGGACGCCGGACTCTGCAGCAGCCTGCAGGGCCGGGCTCTCTTGCGCTATTGGTTGTTACGTATTTTTGAATATTTCCTCTCTGTGTAACACAAATACACATTCTTGTCTTCTCAGGTGGAAAGAGAAAGAGAGAAGGAGAGAGGGAGGGAGAAACAGAGAGAGACTTCTAGGCTAGGCATGGTACAGCATGCCTGTAATCCCAGCTTCGGGGGACTGAAGCAGGAGGACTCCTGAGGCAGGAGTTTGAGGCCAGCCTGGATAAAGAGTATAAAACTAGCCAGAATTATACAGCGAGACCCTGTCCCAAAAAGCAAAAAACAACAACAAAAAAAAATGCTTCTTTGATTTGTACGTGCACATGAATCACCTGACAAGGAAGGCCTAAGACTGCATTACTCCTGGCAGCCCCTGTGGGTGTGGTGCAAGCTGGGTCAGGGCACTCCTGCCCTGCTGGCCTGCTCAATCCTGCCCTAGGAGGGCTCTCAGGGCCATCTGGTCTGAAGCTGTCATTCTCCAGGCCTCAGGCCTGAGGGTTCTAGTGCTCATTTTATTGATTGATTGATTTATTTATTTATTTATTTATTTATTTATTTATTTATTTATTGAGGAAAAAACTTTATTGGATAGAAAAGCTTCTGTCGGAGAGGGACAGAAGGGGGGCCCGAGCGGTTGCCCCTAGTGCTCATTTTAGCACTTACACTGTTGGCGGGCTGGGGATCCCCCGCCCTCTAAGCTCAGGAGGCTTTTCTTCCTGTGTGGTCCTGGGGCTTGAACTCAGGGCTTCTGCACTCAGCCACCTCCCTGGCCCATTTTGTAATTTCAAGACAGGTTTTGCTAAATTGTCCAGGCTGGGTTCGAACATGTGATCCATTCTCGCCTCTCACCTCTTCCCAGACTCTCTAAGGCCTGTCCCTTCCTTCTACCCCTCAGCATCTCTGCACCCACCCACTTCTCCTGAGTTCTCTCTGAAGCTCAGAGTGGGGGCCACCTGAAGTCCTCAACTGCTACGGCTGCTTGCTTCTGCCTGGCCTCCGGCCCCAGTCCACACCTCCCTGTGGTGCTCATGATTCTTCTAGAATGAGATGCTGATCTCTCTCCCTCCCTGACCTAGACCTGGCAAAGGCTTCCCACCACCATGAAAACCAGACCCCCGCTTCTCAGAGCGGTGTAGCGGGTTCCGGGCCCTGCCTGTCTTCTCCCCTGCCTGTCCTACTTGTCCATGCTTATTTGCTCCTTAAGGAGGACAGGGGCTGCCTCCCAGGCACCAGGCCTTTTCCTGCCTCTCCCTTCAGTACCTGCTGCTCCCTTTGCTTGGAAACCTTTCTCTCAAAGCTGCCACCCCACCCTTCGGCAAACTAATTTCAGCACACCCAGATATCTTTCCCTTTGGGGTACTTCTGGAAAGGAGGCAGAGATGCACCTGCCCCACGGACCCCCTAGCTGCCACTATTTCCTGGTTCCTAAGCTTCCTGGATGGTACCTGGGGATGGACAGCAGCTTTGCTAGTGAGCAGCCCAGCCCAGGGCCCAAATATTTGCCGCCTGACTTTCAATTATGCACCAACACAAAACATAGTGAAAATTGAATCAGACAATCCAAGAATTGCTTCTAGGGCTAAGGGGAGGCATGACCTGCTTTTCTATCTGCAAGGAAATGTTTGAACAACCAGAAGCAAATTGCCTTTTCCCCTAAGAGCTGCCAGAGAGATTGCTTTGGAGTTAAGTCCTTTAATTAAAATACCTTGGACTAAAGCTCTGGCTGTGAAATGAGAGCAGCGAGTGCAGAGCCCGGCAATGGCCTGATGGCAGAGCTAGGATTTTCCCAGCAGGGCGGCTGCCCGGGCCACAGCAGGTCCCCCAGGGGCTCAGCTGTTCACCACAGCTCACCTTAGCAGCCTGCAGGAGCAGAATACTTGTCTGGTTCCAGGCCTCATGCTGGTCGGCCCCGGATTGTACCAGCATCTGCAGATGATGCACTGAGTCCTCTAGGAGCCTGAGAACCAAAGGAAAGAGATTCCGCATTGGTGTGGCAAAGCTGTCAGAGGCCTGTGTGTCCCTGAGTAACAAGAATGATTCCCACGTCCCCATCACTCCGGTGGGATGAAGCTAAATGCTTTGTAAACATTTCCTTTCCAAGGCAGACAGTCCCAGTTACATCAGGGAAAACTGAGTCCCGGGGAGGTAGACAAGCTTGTTGAGAGCCGTGCAGCTAGCAAGGAATGAGCCAGAATTTGGATCTGTGCCTTGCGAAGAAGAGGCGCTGAACCTCTTTCCAAAGCACATTCCATCCCCATAACCAGTGCTTTCTGGCCACTCTGTGGGATCAAGGTGGCTTCCTATGGCCTGAGAGAGAATGGTGATTTATTTAAAAGCTAGTGAGGCGGCACCTCGTTCTTGACCTCCAAAGTTAGTCATTTGTCATCCTGTTAACCTTTAACCTCTTGCATTTTCTATACCCTGCCTGTCCACCCATGACTCTTGAAGTGTAAACTAAACTGTTTATTTTTTGGCCATACAGGGGATTGAACTCAGGACCTTGTGCTTGTCACGCAAGCCCTTATTCTACTGTGCCATCTCCCCGGCCCCTGCACTGTTTATTAAGCAACATTTGTTTTGCCTTGTCAGGGAGTATATACAGGTTAAGTTCGAAGCCAGGACAGAAAATGGCAGTGTAATTCCCATCCAGTCTTCCTCCCTCCCTCCACCTCTTTGCCCGAAATGCTAGTGTGGGGTTTTCTCAGACTGCTCTACTGACTGAACCCTACCTTCTAGGATAGTGCCTGGCGTATGTAAGCATGTAAGTGTTTGTGAGGGTAATAAATGTCTCACGTTGCTTCTAATCTCTAAATAACTATTGGTCATAACTAGCACCACAAGTTGGGATATGAGACCTCTTATTATATAGTGGAAGTGTCTTCTTCTAGTTCGTTTATGGTGTTCCATGTTTGGGGCAGAGCTCAGCAGAATCCTCTTTAGGGAATCTTACCTGTCTTCCTAAAATGGGGTCTATATGGGCTGGGGCTTCTTTTTATCCCTAGATCCTAGCACTTTTGATCATTTAAGAGTAGGTACCTGAAATTGTTAAATGACAGAATGGACGAGTCCTGGGGTCTGCCTTGTTCCTGGAGCCTAGCAGACCCTGGTAATCAACCCTATTCTGGGACATAGCCAGTTTTTTTTTTTTGTTGTTGTTGTTGTTTTTTTTTATTGGCTCTTGCTACGTAGTTCATACTGGCCTTGAACTCACCAATGTGGTCCAGGCTAGTCTTGATCTCACAGTGATTCTCCTGCCTCAACCTCCCAAGTGCTGGGTTTATAGGCATGCATTGCTATGCCCGGCTCACAGCAGATTTTTTTTTTTAATTATTTTTAGCTTATGGGATAATTCAAACTCACAGGTGTTAGTTAACTTGTATTGTTGGACTGTGACACATCTGTAGAGTACTACACTATGAGCACAGGTACTGTGTTGTAAGGTAGGAGATATCGTTCTACCACTGTGATCGAGATATGGCCATGGTGCCTGGAGGTCAGTGGCTATGGTTAGGGTGCCCTCTTCTTTCTATCCGGGGCAGGAGCAGCTGAGAGGCGGGGGAAGGGTGCATTTTTGCAGCGCACGGAGTTTCGACCCACCCGATCCACAGTCTCGCGTGTGTGCTGCTGGCTCACCTGACTGCCATGTGTGCCCAGGCCTCGGTGTAGATCTCTGGGCTGAGGAAGTGGGCTTCCCTCTCGGCCGGGCACTTGGCCACGCGAGGAGCAGTGAGATACGAGACGGACGGAGGCAGCGACTTACGCGACGCAGGGCTGCCGGCCTCCCTAGCTCCCCGGTAGTTCTTCACTAGAAACCTGGGGGTGAGGGTGTGCGCGGTGAGGCGGGGCTCTCTTATGTGTCCCCACTGCAGGGTGTACCCCGAGACTTGAGGCTGAGGGGCTGGGGCAGACGCCTTACAGCCCAGCAGACCCCTTTGCAGGCTGCCAGGGCATCTGCCCCGAGGGCCGATCCTGACCTGTAGAAGCCAAGGACAGAGCATGGGTGGGCAATGCAAACGGCCTGGGACGTGGGGGTGCTGGGGGGCTCCGAGGGTCCTCACAGTGCTGCTCAGAGACCAGGGGCCAGGCATCTCTAGCTGGGGATCTACTCGCCCAGGGTGAAACTAGACGAGAGTATTTACAAGATGCTTGCCAAGGCGCTGGGCAGCGTGCCTCACGCCACTGTACTCCTTTTGTATGATTTAAAAAACCCCGTAAAGGCCTTGCATTCCTGTCTCCCTGTGTACAGAACGGGAAGAAAGCCTTTGGTGGCCTCAGAGAGGCAGCGGGAAGTGGAAGAGGCTGGGACAGCCGCTCCTTCCTTCCTCTCGGCTGTGGCAGCCCCCCTGTAGGTGGCACTGGAGGTGGAGCCGGGTCTTCTCACTGAGTGACTTCTCTGGCCTCTTTCATCTTTTTGAGACAGAGTCTCACGACATCACTAGGTCATCCAGGTTGGGTTTGAGCCCACGATCCTCCTGCCTCAGCTTCCCAGCATGCTAGGCCCACAGGCACGCGCCACTATGCCTGGTTTGGTGCCTTGGGTGTCGCTTCTGCACTGAGCCTCAGATCCTGTCCTCATGGGACTCTAGGATAGCCAGGGAGCAGAGCTAGGAAGGTTAAGTCAAACACGCCAACAACCGTAGCAGTGTGAAGCCTACGATGTGGACAGGATTTTCCTTTCAGCAACGGGAGGCCAGTGAGCACTTTTATGTTTTTTTTTTTTTTTTTTTCCAGAACCAGGGATTGAACTTGCCAGGGAAACACTTATTCTACTGAGCCATCTCCCTGGCCCCTTCAGTGATCACTTTTAAACAACAGAAAGATTCAATTTTCTATAGATTTTGAAAGATGCCTCTCCTGCTTATGGACAAGTGGGTAGGAGAATAAACTGGGCTAGGCTACTCATGTCTGTAACTTTGGCAGGAGAAGGCTGAGGCAGGAAGACTGCGGTGGATTTAAGGCCATCTCTGCTACACTGTGAGTTCAAGATCAGCCTCAACCACACAGTGAGAACTTGTTTCAAACAACAAAGAATCAGGACACCAGCAAGGAGACCCCTGTTGCTGTCTAGTGGGAAAGGGTGGTGGCCTCTTTCAGTGGCATGAGTTAGAGACACACTGTGGGGCTTATCAGGGCCCCCAAGCCTACACCCTCTGTGGGCTTCAGGCAGATGCCTGACCTAGCAGAAGCTGAGGTGCTCCAAAGGGCCCCTCTGGGCCTTACCTGGCTACCTGGAGGTACAGCACTGTATTCTCGCCCTCGTAGGTGCAGGAGGCCAGCACTTGGGTGGCCAGGGACGGCAGGCCGCTCAGCTTAGAGTAGCCATGTCCGCCGCAGGCCCTGCGGCACAGCTCAATCCCATGGGCGCCGAAGTCCGTCATCATGGCCTTGGAACCTGTGGTCAGCGCGTGGAGCTGCAGGGATGGGAGGGGTCAGGCCGCCACAGCGGTGCCCCCTGGCCAAGCACTTCCCGTACGCGGAGCCCTGCTCCCTGAGGTTGGGGCTAAGCTCGTGCTTTATGAATAAGAAGGCTGAGACCCAGTCACACACGTAGGTACTGTCGCCTGGGTGTAACAAGGGTGAAGGACAGCTGGCCCCGCCAGGGCCTCAGGGCCTCCGCCACCTTCTACAGAGAGTGCTGCCCGGAGGGGGTCCCCTGTCCCCCAGCAGTTGTGCAGTTTGGCACAAGTTCTGGCAAGCTGGCCCGCGAGTACAAGCACCCAACACCAGTCAAACAACTGCGTGGCTTCTGGTGTGGGCCGTCATCTGACTGTGTCCACCCAAAATTCGTGTTAAAATCTTAAGCTGCAAAGGGATGCTGTCAGGTTAGCGAGCAGGTAGAGGATGAAGCCTTCACAAGTAGGGTCATGGGTGCTGTGCTCTCAGCTGGGGTCTGATGGCACTGGAATGTATCATTATTAAGAGGTGGGTGGGACCTGAGTCCCTTGTGAGGGAGGAATATTGGTATGGAGAGTGGGTAGATAAAAAAGTAAGGCCTCCCGCAAATGATCTCCTGCCTGCTGTGCCTTCTGCCACACTATGAGGCGAGACGGCCCTTACCAGCCGGAGGGTCCTTGGCAGAGTCTGGGAGCTCCCTACAACTGAGAGAAGTGAATGTCTGGTGTTCGTTTGGTAGCCCAGGCTGGTTTTGACCTCACAGGGATCCTCCTGCCTCAGCCTCCTGAGTGCTGGGATCACAGATGCATATTCCAGGCCCAGAGTTGGTTACAGGCCATCTAGCCAATGGTATTTTGTTTTAGCAGCTGAACAGACTAAGACAGAGGTTGCCAGGAGGCGAGCCTGGTTTGGGTTTTTGGCTCTTGGAAGCTCCAGTCTTTTCAATTTTTGTGGAACAAACAAAAAAGGACACGGTGGAGTGGTCATTGGTGGCAACCATCAGCAGGTTAGAAAGCCACCAAGAGGCCTGAACTCAGGTGGGGAGGACACAGCACACGCCCCAGGGTGAGAAGCCAGGCCCAGCTTGGTCTCCCTCAGAAGCACCGGGTCTGACAGGGCCGCGTGTGCTCGAGCCCTTGCCTGCTGCCAGGTCCGCACAGATCTGAGCTCTGCTGCCTTCCCTGCAAGGGGCGGGTCTCAGCAGGACTGCCACAGCCAGGGGCAGGGGCTCTGGGGCGGGCATGGCTTGCTGGAAGGCCAGGCTGAGAGAAAACCAGGACTTCAGGACTCAAAACCGCCGTGGAGCACACCTGTCATCCCACCACACAGGAGGCTGAGGCAGGAGGATCACTGAGTTTGAGACCAGCCTGGGCTACAAAGTGAGCTAAAGGCTGGCCTGGCCTGCACAATGAAACTCTGTCTTAAAAAAGAGAAAAAAACACCAAAAAGAAAGTGCTCATGCAAAACTACAGAAAGTTTTGCTTTTTTTTTTTTTTTTTTCAGAATCAGGGATTGAGCTCAGGTCCTTGTGCTTGCCAGGGAAGCACTTATTCCACTGAGCCATCTTTTTGTTTTTCCTTCTTTTTTCTCTTTTAATATTTTGTTTGTTCTCCATTTCTTTCTTTTACCTCTGTTTCTTTTTCTGTTACCTTTATCTTTTTCTGTAAATACCCTTCTGTTCTGCAGTAGGATGGATCCTCTTTCTTGCTGTTCTCTCCTTTTTCATCTTCCATTTTTTCAAGTTTTGCATCCTCTCACTCCCAACCCCCTATATCTTTGGTAATATTAAGCTCCGTTAATTGTTGATGGAAGTATAATTATCACTGCTGTATATCAATATTTGGTTTGTCAGGATCGGCCAAATAGTTCAGTGGAATAAAGCGCCTGCTTAGGCAAAGTGCAGCGGCTGGGTTTGAACCCTGGCATGGGGTGCTGGCCCTGCCTCTGGGGTGTGCTGAGACAGTGATTGAGACTGGGCGTGCTGGCACATGCCCATAATCGCAGCTCTTGGGAGGCTATAAACAGGAGGATCACTACGAGTCTGATCTAGGCAATGAGACCCTGAACACCCTGTATGTTCTGTCCTAAAAATACAAAAAAAAATTTTGGTTTGTCAAAGGGTATATTTGGCAGAACCAGGGATTGAACTCAGGCTCTTGAGCTTGCCAGGGAAGTGCTTATTCCACTGAGCCATCTCCCCGGCCCCCTGTCAAAGGGTATATACCATATAGTTTCTTTTTTCTTAATTTGTTTTTGAGACATGGTCTTGTTGTGTAGCTCAGGCTGATCTTGAACTCACTATGTAGCCAAGGCTGGCCTCAAGCTTATGGTGATCCTCCTGCCTCAGCCTTCCGAGTGCTGAGATTATAGGCTTGTGCCCCCGCACCAGGCCATTTGATTCTATGCCAATATACAGTTTGTTTTGGATGATGTCACTGTGGCTGATGTACTTGATACTCTACATTGAGCAACTGTTGCTGTCTATGCCAACGCTGAGATTGCCTTTGTGTCATTGACATACCAAGGTCCATTCCTGGAGACCTGGGGTGGCCAGTTACCCCCCACCCCCCTCCAGTATTAACAGAGCCAATGGGATCTTGCAGGCAAAAGGCTACAGCTTGCCACACCCTTGGGGTGTCCCTGAAAAGCAGATAAATTAAAGACATCTCTGTACTAACATCTAAATCTTTTCACTGTAAGTGTCCTAAACCTAAGCACGAAACAAGCAAAAAGCAATAGCAGCGTGAGAAGACAGGGCAACACGGTGCCTCCCGAAACTCCTAACTCCCCAAAGCCAGTCCATGGGGCACTGAGGGGCTAGAACACAGAAGCCCCACTGAGTTATTTGAAAGGGTAACTGACTAAAAATCACATGTGAGGTGCTTTTTGGGTTGACAGAAAATACAACTAATCAACTAATGGAAGAGGTGGGTGGAAGGCCTTTCCCTTTCCCTGTGTCTCAGTGTGCTCATCTGTAAAATGGGAATATAAATGGTACCTACTACACAGTAGATAGATGGATAGATAGATAGATAGACAGACAGACAGACAGACAGACAGACAGACAGACAGACAGATAGATAGATAGATAGAGATTGGCTTTGGGGAGGCCTTAGGGAGCATAGAACTATTTCTGTAGCATTTGTGCCCGTCAGAATAGATCAGGTCAGCTCAGGCTGGCTAATACCATGCTACCAAATGAATTCCAGATGAGTTTTGGTTTCCAGAGCTCTTATGCTCTCAAATTCACTCTGGGGAGTACAGGTCTGTTTTCTTTATACTCTATGTAAGTACCTCCTCGAGCATCAGAGGTGGAGGTCTCTAGGGCCCTGGGAACTTGGGGGAAGGCTGGGGAGAGGACCCTTGGGACTGTCTTAGCACCCTGGGGCTACCGCTTGCTGGCAGCCGATGGTACCTCGGGCAGGAGGCTGATGTCTTTGTTCCGGATGGCGTCATAGGACTGCTGGAAGAGGTCCATGACACTGGCCACCTGGAAATGGAAGGCGTAGCTCATGGCCAGTGGGAAGATGAGCTTCTGCTGCTGTGTCTGGTAGTCCAGGATTTTTGCCTCGGGCTCACTGAGGAGGAAGAGGAGCAGAGGGTTTGGGAAGCTGGTTTGGGCTACGTCCGTCTTCTCCTGTCCCCGGCAGCACAAAGGCTTTGCATCCTGAAGTGCTCTGTAACTCGTGGTGATCATGGCTAAAGTGGCAGGAGGCTAGAAGCAGTCTTCTGGAGCCTTATCTAACTTGAACATTGCACATACTTCGCTGCAGGGATGTCACCGTGCTTGCTTATAGGGACTGTCTCTTGCGGAGAGGATTACACAATTACAGTATGCTATACTATCTTATCCTGAACTCTGAAATGTTCTGAGGTTGAACAGATTGGGTCCTTGGGGCTGTATAAAGGGTCGTGGATCTGAGCTGCCCACATCCTCTCGCTGCACGGTAGTAAGCGTGTCACACTTACTTGGCCTGTGGCAACCTGAGGAGGGGACGGTGTCTGCCTTGGCCTCTGCTGTGTCCATGTCACTAGGAGGTAGAAACTGTCCAGCAGGTAGAAACTGTGCTCTCGGAGGGGGTGTGCCTGTGAGAAGCCTCCCATGGCTGAAGGGAGTGGGGCCTCGCTGGGCCCAGCGTGTGCTTCCTGTCACCACCCCGGGGCCAGCTCTGTGGTCCACACAGTCGGGATGCGGGCTGGTAGCAGCAGCCGCACCTCCCAGTGCCCCTGCCCTCCAGGAACAATGCCTCCAGTCGGACACTGAGAGATGCGGCTGATGTTAGAGGGACCAGAAAGCAAGACAGCCCACCCCGCGTGGCCAGCCGGGACCTGATCTGGGCGGGGTGTGTGCGTGCACGCGCGTGCTGCCTATGTCCCGTGCCGGCGCTGGCAGTGAGGTGCAGGAGGCCCCAGGCGCTGCAGGGCTGGGCCTTCCCTGTGTCTGCCGGGATCAGCTTTGGGGCACCTCTTACCTGGGTCGGAGCCGGGACTGGCGGCGGATGACCGAGTAGCGTGTGGCGATGACACAGGCCTTCTCCAGGCTGTTCAGGACGATGTTCTTCAGCATGTGCACGCGGGTCACCACCATGGGCAAGTAGTTGACCTGTGCTATCCCAACTCTGATGTAGGTGCCATCCGGCAAGACCTGTGTGGAACAAGGCCAAGCCTGGTTGGGGCTGGAGCGGAAGTCCCTGCCCTGCCACGTCCTCCACTGTGGCTCCTACTCCCGTGTTCCTCCTGTTCACTAGGAGCAGACCACAGGCGTAGCCACAGCAGGCTTTGCACTGCAGATGCTTCTTCACTGTGGCCACCCTGCCATGTCCCCAAGTGTCCCGGTCACTGCCACTCCACTGCACGACCCTCAACCTTCCCACGAGCTACAACTAAATCAGGGAGCCTAGCACAACCGGGGCCTCCGGATCTGCACTCAGCTCGGTGTCTGTCCCAAGTGGTCCAATGCAAGCCCCTTCCCTTCTGGGGGTTGGCCTGCAACCCAACCCCCATAGTTCTCTCTCATCACAGGAGAAGGCTGAGGCTCAGAGGCAAAGTGTTGCCCTGAGGTCGCACAGCTCCATAGCTGGGCTTTTGCTCTGCTCTGTGGACACCAGGGCCTCTCCCAACTCAGGTATAGTGAAGAGCACCACGAACTGGTGATGCCCTGGCAAAGTATCTGTCCCCCGTCCAGGCCCTTGACCTGGGCAAAGCGGTTCAGCATGTTCTCCCGAGGGACTCGCACATGATCCAGCCGCAGGAAGCCGTTGTCTGTGATTTCCATGCCCATCTTGGGCCCGATGTCCCCCACGGTGATCCCTAGGAGACGGAGGCGAGAACGCCTGTCAGCTGTGTGGCTGCTTTGTGCCAGGTACGGCAGGCACACCGGGGCCCATGGCAGTCTGTGACCTCAGAGTTATGGCCTCTGCCATGTAGGGGGGCGCAAGCTGAGGTCAGAGGATGCTGCGTCCTGTTCAAGGTCAGCTGGCCAATTAGCCCCAGATCCAGCTGGAGCCCTGTGGCCCAAGGCAGACCTGTCTTGAGGCCTGGCAGCGTGGCTCACCTGGCAGCGGGGAGTGGTCCTGCAGGCTCCGGATGGGCACCATAAAGGCATGCATGCCCCGCCGGGTTCCTGAGCAGGTCAGCTGGGCCATGATGAGGGCGTGGGTGGCTGCCTGTCCTACTGAGGGTGGTAAGATGAGAAGCATGTCACAGAAAGACTGGTGCACTGCTGTCCCCAACCTGGACTCCAGGGCTAGGGCTTCCTGATGGGCAGCTGAGTCCTCCAAAAGTCACTGGTAGCAGTCAGAAGGACTTGTTCCCAAATGACCAGAAGGAACAGACAGTGATGTGGCAAAGGAACTGGGAAACAAGCAAGGCATTTTGACCTTTACCAGGACTATCAACGAATCACTGTCACCAATCTTAGAATAATGGACACAGATGGTGCCACTCATCCAAAATCCTGTGCTAAAGCTTTCCATTTCTCCCAAGGTAAGCATGTAAGCCTCATTTTCCAGGGGCCCAGAAAGCGGAGTGACACAGTGGTCACTTGTGCGGAAGACGTGGGGTGGGGATTTGAACGCTGCTCTGCCTGATCTTAAAGGCTGCCTTATTTTGTGTAGTTTTGATTGTCTGTCTGTCCGACTGTCTTTCCTCCCTGCCTGACTCTCACCTCTTTGACTCCCTTCTGCTTCAATTGGTTTCCTTCCATTTGCTCTGTTTTCTATCCTGGAATTCACTGTCCCCAGGTGCCCCAGATGTGTTCGCAGAGGGGAGCCCTAAAAAGCCCAAGTGCAGGGGGACTTGGGGATGCCCTTCTTTCAGCCTGACCATCACTGTGCCTCGGAGATGCTTGGTGTGAGTGCCACCTGGTGGCCATCTGATGAAAGCGGGTGGTGGCAGGGGCAGGGGCAGAGGCCAGGGACAGGGAAGGTGACCTCGCGAGCAGCTCACACACAGTGCAGCCACAGCACTGCACTCAGGCTGGTGGCAGGCTTGATCATTAACTTGGGAGATGACAGCCCTTGGGGTGTGGGGTCAGGCCCAGTTTGTATGCCTGTGCTGTGTGTGTGTGGGGTGGGGTGGGAGTAGCATGTGCCCAAGGTTGGGATCATTCCCATATCTATTTCAAAGTTCCTTGGGAAGCCGGGCGTGGTGGCGCATGCCTGTAATCCCAGCACTAGGGAGGCTGAGGCAGGAGGATTGTTGTGAGTTCGAGACCAGCCTGAGCTACAAAGTGAGCTTAAGGCCAGCCTGAACTGCACAGTGAGACCCTGTCTCAAAAAAAGCCAAAAAAAAAAAAAAAAAAAAAGTTCCTTGGGGTCCTTCCAGCCACTCACCAATGAAACTCCTGCCATCCCACCCATTTCAGAGAGGTGGATGAATGTGCCCAGGGTGACAGGTGAAGAACAGGAAGTCACCCTAAGGTCTGCTGGCATCTGAGCCAGGCTGCTCAGCCCCCAGCATCTGCTCCTCGGACGCACAGGGAAGGGCCTGGGCAGATACTTACAGTCGCCAGGCCACCACTTGGTGGCAGTCATTGTGGGGCTGTGTATCACGAACTCCTGGGTGGCTGTGTCATAGGTGGCTTCAGTCTCCAGGCCCTGAAGGTAGGTCCCTTGGGACACAGGAGGGCAGTGAGCATTCAGCCAAGCAAAGGTTCTTACCTGGGCAGGAGCTTCTGGGTGGGCTGGGCCTCCGAGGTCTAGCCTAATGTGGAGCAGGGCTCAGTGCTCGGCTGTGTGTACACTGCTGTTTCTCCTTTCATCTGTGGGTAAGTGGGACCTGCACACCCATGCAAGGAGGAATTCACCCCGTGGGTAGCACATGCAATGTATCTGTGCACATTAGAAAAGGTGTCCCTCCCTCAAGACCCCTAAATGCTGCTTGCTGGAAGGTTTTCAAATTAAACACACAACTCTCTGAGCTGTGAAGGGGACCTCTGGAGCCATGCAGTGAGCACTGTGCGCGCCGGCCCTGGCTTACCATGCCCCATTTCGGTCTGCACATACGAAACGATGATTTGGTATGTTTCACAGAGTGGGATCCATTTCGCAATCTGCTCTTCTGAGCCCAGGCTCTTGATGGCGTTCATGGCAACATTGTGCACCCCCAGAGTTAAATCTCCAGAAAGGGCCCTGTGGGAATGAGAGGCTGTGACCGAGTGGTGTACAGAGATGAAGGCCCAGAGCCTTCAGCCTGGGGGGTGCAGGAGGGAAGGACCACTGGTACCTGGGTCCCCCTGTCCTGTGAGGACCACCTGTGGAGGCAGGGCATTTACAGGGAGCCCAGGTAGCTGCTCTCTAGTGGAGAACCCCAGGGGAGCACCTGGAAACGTAAGAAAACTCGAGGCTGTTGTCCGTCCAGTCCAGGCGCTTGGCCAGCTTGTGGATAAGGAGTCTCCTCTGAGTAGCGGCCAGGAAATGCTCATCCTGGGTCATGAAGTAATTGTGGACCAGGTTGAACGTTGGATCATCACGGACAAGGCTTTCTGTAGGGGAGGAGAATAGGGGCCTGAGGTGCCACGGGCTCTCTTGTCCGTCTTTCCATCCTTTGCCCCGGACCTGGGAGTGTAGTCAGACATTACTGTCAGACTACTGAGGTCCCGATGGGGACTATCACCTGTTAAGGTGACAGAGTTATGGAGTGGCAGAGTTAGAACCAGCAGCCAGCTCTGCGGCAGCCTGGGATGCTTCTGTCACTGAGATGGACCAGGGAATAGTGAACAGCTCATTCACATCTGAAGGCAGGAATCTCCAACAGCAAGTTATTTGAAAGTGAGAGCGCTAGTCAAGTGCTCTTCTAAGAAAAACGTGTGGGAGCCTTCACCAAAGCCTGCAGTGGGTACCCAAGGCCTAGGCAGGGGGAATCCCAGCTTGGAGTTCAAGCCCAGCAATGTAGCCAATTAGCAAGATCCTGTCTCAGAATAAAAAAAATAAAATAAAAAAAAGGGCTGAGAATGTAGCTCCGGGCAAAGGGCAAAGGCCCTGAATTCAATCCTGAAAAAAAGGAAAGGAAAAGAGATAGATAGATAGATAATAGATAGATGAGAGAGAGGAGAGAGAGAGAGAGAGAGAGAGAGAGAGAGAGAGAGAGAGAGAGAGAGAGAGAGAGAGA